>PVHP010000265.1:0-110472 GCA_004024765.1 Zapus hudsonius
GGATGAGAGTGTTTTTACCTAAGTCCTCTCTACATCTGTCTTCTCTTATAAAAATAAATAAAGTGGGAGCTTTAGACCCATGCCATGGTCTCTGGTCCCAGGCCACAGCTGGAAAACACAGTGAAGTAAAGTCAGTGTGGCTCTGAAAACCTCTGGCTGCCTTCCTGGGGTTGAGTCATGTCTCTGCTTCAGGAACATGCTATTAATTTGGTGCGAGAAATGAACAAATACAAGTACAGTGTGGCGCAGAGCTCTCAAAACAGAGAACTTGCTGGGTTGTATCCACAAGTGTGGGCTGAAAGCAAAGATTTCAGGAGGCGTTGATGGCCAGGAGCTTGAAAGCATTCCTCTGAAGTTGTTACAAGGCAGCTCAGTGTCTCTCTGGGCTACATGTTCTTTGAAGATGCCTTATAGTTGGATCAGGAAGGGGTTTGCTTCAAAGCATGCCTTTTTAAATCATAGTATGCTTGATGCTTGTGAAGATACGACCAGGGCTGGACTTGATCTGGAGTAGTCACCCCAGAGATGTGTATGTACACAGTGTATGTGTACAAGTAGGCAGTAGGGAAGAAATGGAAAATCATCTCGAGGTTTGCTGTCTTGAGGATGGCTGGATGAGGCCTGATGTCATGAAGATGCTTCTGAAGCATTTGCTTTTTCCCTGGATAGTCTGAGATTGCAAGAAACAGTTCCTCCCAGACAGGACTAAGGCCTCATCTGCACTGCTCTCGTGGTAGTCATGGGGAGTCCAGGTAGTGCATGCCTCCCTGCAGCCTGCTTCTAGGAAGGTGGCCCAGGGATTTCTTTCCCTATGTTTCTGGGGCTTCTGCTTCAGTGTGGAGGAGGCTATTGCTCAATAAAAGGGTTTGTGTTTGAGCTGAGGACAACCAGTGCTAGGGATGATGGTACATTTGGATGGCGAGAAACCCAGCCAGTAAGATCGTGTGCTGGTTTCAGGAGGACCCTGACCTACAGTTCTCCATATCCAAAGACTGTCATTCTTCCCTGGAGGTGACATGGTGGGCTGCAGAGGGACTGTGGATAGAAGTGACATGGTGATGTCCTGGAACACTCTTAGTTTGTTTTCAATACCCATGATGGAAGGGCGCACTCTTCCCTAGGGTACGAGGAAGCACAAGGAGCACAAGGAAAATGGGTGGGTGGGGCTTCTCAGTGCTCAGGACTCATGGGCCACTTTGAGCTTCCTGATCTCTCCTTCATGCCCTTGTCTCCTCGGTGCCTACCTGTATGTAGTCTACCCACTGAAGAAGCCTTTCCATCTCTTAAGGGGGCTGGCTACCTCAAAATCACTCCTGTCCTTTGGCTCTAGAACACTCAAGCAGACCCTTGAAGGGCAATGCTTCCAGATTCCGAAAGAACCTACCCAAGGTTGCTGATGGACTGAGCAGACAAGTTCATGGACATTGCCTCCAGCCTGGAGCCACTTACCCATTCCAGCAGGTGCCAGGTAATATCCTCATTGGTCCTTTATAGAGTTAAGGACAAGGTACAGTCTGAGGTCTAAGGAAAACATCCAGAATCACACTTAGCCCCTGGGTTGAGTGTGCCTGCTGACTTCTCCTCACACAGCAGGCAGAGCTGGCCACTTTCCAAGGAGTCTCAGCCCTAGAATCCAGACCCTTTTCCTCCCCTTCCTCTGCTGAATCCCAGAGGGCTCTGATCAAAGTGAAAAGAGGAGAAGTGAATGGGTTGCATAGAAGCTTAGCGATGCAGAAAGGCTGGGAGAGAGACATGGTTAGCTTATCTGTCAGCAATTTAAACCCAGAAGGCTTCCAGAAATACAGAGCTGGGGAAATTGACCCAAGCTTCCTGGCATTATGCCATTTGAAGGGGGCCTAGGCTGGGCACAAGATTAAAACTCTTCCCGATTCCAAAACACAGGTAGTATTAGCTATTGAAAAAAACCCTGGGACTGGAGAGATGGCCAAGTAGTTAAGGCCGTTGCTTGCAAAGCCTAACAGCCTGAGTTCAATTCTCCAGTGCCCATGTCAAGCCAGATGCACAAAGTAGCAATGCCTCTGGAGTTTGTTTTCAGTAGCAGAAGGCCCTGGTATACCCATTCACTCTCTTTCTCTCTCCTTATCAACAATTAAATAGTTTAAAAAGAGAACAATGAATTTTAAAAGCAAACTTTAAATGTTCAAAATTTTTATTTTAGAGGGTATAATTCCTTCCTGAAACACAGGAAATTGTTCCTCCATCCCTTGATAAGTATAGTTAGATGGTAGCTGCTTCACTCTCTCCTTTTTATGCCTACTAAAATGTGTGCTAGAACTCTGCAAGACCCATACTTCAGGAAGACTTAGAGGTAGAATAAATTTTTAATTTTCTTGCAATTACTAAATAGTTTTTAGCTATTTCTACAGCATGTTCTATAATGCCTCACCTCATACATATACATTATATATACACATTATATATATTATATATTGAGGGATACGTGTGTGTGTCCCTCAATATGACATGCATCCATTTATCCACCCATCCTTCTTCTGATGAGTCATTATTGATTAGAGTTTATGTCCATAGTATGATCAGGTGCTAAAGAAAAACTAGTGAGAATAAAGTATACAGTTTTTAATCATTGTAAGTTTATTGGGAGGAGAAAAATATTAAATAACACAAATATTGAGTTATCACTAAATAACAGCTGGGAAATGCCTTCAATTTAGGTAAACTCAGCTTAAATCACAGACCACTTTCCCAGGATTTTTTTTCTGTGTCTGTGTGTGTGTGTGTGTGAGAGTGAGAGAGAGAGAGAGAGAGAGAGAGAGAGAGAGAGAGAGAGAGAGAGAGAGAGTTGTCTTGGGCTTCCATGGTCTTTGGAGCCAAGTTCCTGCTTCCTCAGTTTATGGACCACCTAATTCTTTTATGTGTGCTATTGCTGACTCACACAGGAACACTTATGCATGGATTTCAGCCCATACTCAATTTCCACTCTGCTTATGTAAAGAAATTTGTGGGTCCTTAGACCTACATGCAAATTTTTGTAGGGAGGAGATATCAAAATGGGGCCATACAGACAGCCTGAGGGCTGGTCCCTTGCCCTCTTCCTGGCAGGGGAGTTTCTGGGGCAAACAGTGTTTCTAATGCCTTAAGCAAACCTCCCTGCATTGTGCGCCCTTTGCAGTGTAAAAGTCACAGAAACATGCAGCGTGGAGATCTTATTCTCTGTTACCATTGGTCCCATTAGGCTGGATGGAGCACGTGGATGGTGCACTTGGATAGGAGCCCGAGTCAAAGGGAACCACTCATTCTCTGGCCAGCAGCTTTGATTACACCAAGATATTTCTCTTGTAAACTTTCCAGGGCATTTAAATGTTTCATAAAACCCAGACCCTTCCAGCCTATACTGAGACTTGTATGTGCAATAGAAAGAATGAGACACCCGGATTCTGGGGCCAATACAGAATTCAGCCAAGGAAGCTGGGCTGGAGTTCTGCTCCCTTGGAGTTCATTCAGGTCCATTTGTGCAGGCTACAAACTGTATGACCACATAAGGCAGCTTGGTTAAAAGAAGATTCAAGACTCTGACCTCACCCATGAAGAAACTGAGGTTCCAGTTGGCTCAGAACTGGAAGTACCATCCATGTCTCTTTGCTCATGAGGAGACAGCATCCATAACAGCACACTACAGGATAAACCATGGACCAGTCTAGCAGGATGCAAAGGGCCAGACAGATGTATGTGCAAATGCTGTCTCCTACTAGCTATGTGAACTAGGGTTTTCTGACGCCTTACTTTGACAGCTACAAAAGGGAGATAGAAATCCGTAACACACAGGGCTGCTATGAGGGGTGAATGAGAGGCTGGATATAAAGCTACCCAGCCTAAGCTGCCACACAGCAGATGCTACTTGGCCATTGGCTCTCAGCCAGAGGTGGGGGAAGGGACAACCTGAGGCATGTGTTCCAGAGCCAGGGCATGCTGAGAAACAGTGGGGCTCCTTCTCTCTCTGGTGACTCACCACTTGGTGACTAGCTAGGCTGGGAGGCAGCCCATCTTGGTGGAAAGAAAGCCACCCTCCAGCTACATGCAATTGACATACTGTGGAGTGGGGGTGGAGGACAGCCTGGCAAGCACGGCAGGGCTCCTAAAAAGAATCTGTCATAGTTTGAGAAATAAAGAAAAACAGGAAATGCTATAAGCAACATCAACACAAAAATTTTTATAGTCTGGGAACTTGAAGGATCCAGTGACAAACCAGGTATAACAGGCAGGAAGGGACTTCTGGTATAGAAACCAGGTATGGAGAGACACCTGAGTTCTACCCAGATCAGAACTTCAAAAAGCATAGGAAGATGCCAGATAAATCATGCTTTCAGAACACACAACCTGGAGATTTGTCCTCTCTAGGAGGCAGATGTTTGATTTTCAAGGAGCCCGACTCAGACTTTAGAGTCCAAGGTCGGTCTCTTTGGTCACTGATGTGGCTTTCATGAGAGGTTCTATCTCTGCTTCACTGATTCACCCACTAAAATCAAGCTGGTGGGACACCTACTTTATTCTAGGAACTATGCCAGATAGAAGCCACAGTGACAAGAAATGATCACAATTTGATTCTCAATTATTGGTGTGCATGCAGGCTGAAAATGTGGCATGTGTGTATGAGTGGGTTTGTATGCAATTGGTATCAACCTTTTTGACTACGTTTGCCTATGTGTATTCATATGGATTTACATATAGGTGAGTATATATATATATGAATGCATGAATATATGTGTTTAAATTTTTAAGATCCAATGGTTAAGTTTACATGGGTAATTCTCAATGGTGAACTGTCTCTATGTGCATCATTTTCCCCAGTAATTAACCACCAAGAATAGGGTGGATTCCTTCAGACAAGCCTGAAGTTCATGTGCATGGACAACTCACTGGAGAGTCTTTGATCCTGGGATTGCTTTGCAGCGTGCTTACCTCATCCATGGCACGATGGACTCAGGTGAAAGTGAAAACCCAAGGGCCAGGACAAGAGACCAACAGAGACCAGGAAAAGCAGGAGGTAGGACTCAGGAGCTAGAACTGTCCAGGCAAGGGCTCAGGGCTTGTCAGTCATCACAGAACTGGAGAAGGTGGAAGATCAGGACCTGTGTGCTCTGACAAACCCTCAGAACACACGATGACTTCAAGACAAAGGCCATTCAGCAGAGCCTCATGTAAACTTCCTGCAGGCCCTGCCTGACTTGAGTACCAGACAGGGGTCCATGTCGGCAGTAACTTGGTTCTTCCTGAGACACGAACCACTGGACTCTGGAGTAGGATGGTGACAAGGTGGCTAAGAAGGACCAGAGGGGCTCCCACAGGAAGAGGGGTGGTCAGACAGGCTACTCAGGTGACCTAAAAGTATGACTCTTGTTTACCGTTACCTTTATGATGGTTTGTCACATAGATGAGCCTCTCTGAAATTGATGCTTACTTAATATAGTTTTTATTATGCAGCTAATCAGCAGAGGCAAAGGGAGAAGGGAGTGTCTCTGAATGCTGCTATTTCATTTGCTTAATGGAGCGCTCAGAGCAGGAGAGAGAAAGTGCCCTAATCATTTATTTTGGTAATTGGAGTTATAGTTGAGTTTCTGACAGTGTCATGCAGCCACTTGGGCAGGGAGACGGACTGTCTCTATCTTGGTGCTCATAAACAGATCCAGACATGCTTCAAAGTTGTGCTGTCTTCTGGGAAAGCAGATAATGGTAGCGATAGGAGGAGGGTGAAGAAGACAGCAGAGGCACACTTGCAAAGCCTGTCAAGCCTTGGAGGAGAATTAAATCTTATTTCCCACAGTAATCCAGATTGTTGGTTTCTGGGCTGTGGCAGGGATTTCAGATGTTAATTCCAATCTTTTCTGCCTGTAGCTGGATCCGCTTTCCACCCTGAGCTCATGAACTTGGGTTATCTTGCATGGCTGCTCAGGTACAAGCCTGGAGGTGGGGGGAGCAGAGGCTGTTGGGATAGACCCTAAAGGTAAGATGGCTCTTCTCAGGCCAACTTGACCTGACTACTAGGCAGCTGGATCACATTTCTTATTTAAATGAGAGGTAGCAGCAGGTCTAACCCCTCAGGACACAGAACCTTGGGCAAATGTATAAAGTAATCTTCTTGTTATTATGACCAAATACCTGTTAGCAATGACTTATAGGAAGAAGGATTTAGTTTGGTTCTAGAGTCAGAAGGTTCAGTCCATCATGGCTAGCTCTGTTGTTTCTGTGCCTGTGATAGGACATTAGGCACATGTGGCAGGTGTGACCCACTTCAAGGAGGACAGGAAACAGAGAAACAGAGAGGGACCAGGAAAAGTTATAGCCCCGCCCCCAAGGAAACACCCCTAAGTGACCCACTTCCTCCAGCCAACCTTACCACCCAGTGTTTCCAGAACATTCCAAAATAGCCGCACCAGCTAGGAACCAAGTACTCAACACATGAGTCTGTGGAGAAATTTCATATTTGAGCAGCTGAGATGGTGGGAATCTTGACTTCCAGGGCAATGAGAGGCAGTGGAACTCAATGGCTAAGAGGGGAGGCTCTAGAGCCTGGTGTCCTAATGTGCACTTGTGTGTGCTTTGTTATGTTGTTGATCTCTGAGCCCAGTTTCCCCAATACACAAAATGGACATCATAATCGTGCCTATCTTATAAAATAGTTATAAGATGATTAAATGAATCATCATACATACTAAATATAATTATACAACTTATGTATGTACAACACATATATTAAATATGGTTGGCTTTGTTATTTATAGAGACTTGGTTCCAGAATCCCATGGGTACTAAATTCCATGGGTGCTCGAGCCCCCTGTAAATAATGTCATCGTGTCTGTATATAAGCAACATATAGCCTCCTGTATACTCTAAGTCCTCTCTAGATTACTAATAATACCAAGCACAGTGTAAAAGCTATGTAAATAGTTGTTATAGCATATTGTTTAGGGAATATCAACAAGAAAATGTACATTTTCAGACATGTTCATTAAAGATACAGCTTTCCTCCATTTTCCAATTCCCAGATGGTTAAATCCACAGGTACTCTGGATATGGAGGGCTTAGAACAGTGCCAGGCACACCATTTAAGCATCTGGTGTTATTAACTTGGCCATCTCAATAAAGTGGAGGTTTGGTAGTACAGTCTGTAGAGAGTTCTTACCAAGATTAAGTGAGGTGGTGCTGTATGTTTGCCTAGTACCTGGCAAACAGTGAGCCTTAGTAAATGCAAGCAGCTGTTGGGGCTGCCATTGCTAATCAAAGCAGCCTGGACACTTGGGTCAGGGCCCAGACTGCAAGGCGGTCCCAGAGAGATAGCCTGCCTATCACCCCTCCTAACAGGGAGGAGAGCTGAGCCTGGTTACATCTGCCCAGAGAAGCAGCCCCTCTCTTAAGCTGTCTCCAGACCTGGCTGAGCCTGAGTCTTATCGACCCAGGGAGGCGTCAGACAGAGGGGGGCCGTTTCCTCCATGGAAGAAAAATGCCTGTGCCTCTGAATTCCTGCTGTGTGTGAGACAGAGGAGGAGTGGGCCAGAGTGGGCACTAGGCCAGGCAAGTAGGAGGAGGAAGGAGTGTGTGGGAGGAGCGAAGAGATGGCTGAGCTCCCACTGCTGGAGACAACACACCCTGTCTGGAGGTTTGCTTGGTGCTGGATTCCTGCCCAGTGCTTGCTCTTAAAGACAGCATGCATGTGACTCAGCTGGCACCCCCCCTTGTACACAGAAGACCCACTTACAGAAGGGCCCTGAAAGAGCCCCATGAGAGGCCAAGTGCTCTATAGGTCCTGGGGTTGAGAATCTAGGTCGAAACATGCATGGGTTCAATTGCCTTCTCACTCATTCTTCCAAGGAGGTCAAACCTGCATGCATCTGTATGGATGATGGGCATGTAGATCCTTGTATGAGATGCAGAGAGATGGTGCCTTGGTTTTGCAGATTGACTCCCAGACTCTAGAGTCCCCATCAGGGCAAGAAGCCAGAGGAGTGCTGTCCTTCCTGCAGTTGGTGACAGCAAACCTCCCAGCTAGCACTATTCCCTAATAACCACTTTTAGTTTGCAGTGTCTTGTCTAAGAGCAAAATCAGCTTCTCATGTTTGAATAGCCAGTTATATTTCACTATTGTGCAATCTAATTATTTAACAAACGATTAATAATAATGTGCCATTTGGACAATGCTTACACAAGCCAAATTGTCCTGGGTGGTTTATAATATGGTTTTGGCTCACAGATTTCCTAACTCCACTTCCTTCCTGTGTTAATAGAGATGAATGTATTTACCTTCTAAAGTCTGGTTGCCCTCACCTGCCAGTAAGACCAGCCTATTACATAGGCTTCTCCTGAGGATGAACAAGATGCATATGTGTAAGAGATATGGCACTGGGTTATCCCATTTCCTTTCAAGAAAGTGCAGGCACACAGGCTGAGGTAGAATGGTTCTGACCTGCTGCTCTCAGTACTTGCATGGTTCACCTCATCTGTGGAGAGCTGTTCTGTTGAAGGTCATTTCCCTTCCTGGTTAAGTTCTGGAAACCTTTCTATAATTAACACATTGTCACAGAACATGAGAGAACTATGTAGTAAGACCAGAGACCTGACAAATCTATAATGGTTTTAGTGGTCAAGTGCTGAGACATTTACTTAAAGTAAAAGAGACATTCTTGAATCCAAAGCTTCTTGTCATGACCATGGAAGCACATCTTGGGTTCCTAAGGTTCAATGTGAGGCGAGCTTCCTGGGCTTTCCATTTGTCCCATATATGCCGGTCTTCAAACTAAAGAGGCTGATATACCCAAAACGCTACTAGTTGTAGATGCAATAAGACAAAATAAGAAATATCTCAATTAAACCCTGCTCTCACTTCTCAAAGGGACCACGGAAAAGACAATCTAGCAAGACAGGAAGCTTTTAGATGACCACTGTACTTTAGCTAAACCCCATAGCGGAATAGTGGCCCCTTCACACTCCACAGCAAAGGCTAGAGGTGGGGCAGAGCCTAAACTTCTGCCCTTGGGAGGTGGTTATGAACTGCTAGCATTTTGCTTGCTAGGTGATGTCAGAGAAGGACAAGCAGACTAAAGAAACTCTAAAGCATCAGTGGGGATCCGATGGGAAGATGAGTCCTACTTCCCCTTGAGAGATGATTTCTGAAGAGACCTGGGACAGAGATGGCACTCTAAGACCCTTTGTGGTTGTATCATGTTGAATGAAAGAAGACGATCTCAAAATATTACGCACTTTATGATTTCATTTATACAATGTAGTTTTGTGAGATAGTTCCATGTATTTCAGGCTGGCCTTGAACTCATTCTGGAGCTGAGCATGATCTTGAACTTTTAATCCTCCTGCCTCCATCTCCTTAGTTCTAATATTACAGGCAGGTACTACTACATCCAGTTTTTGTGGTGCTGGGGATTGAACCCAAGGCTCTGTACATGCTAGACAAGAGTCTATATACTTAGCTATATCACCAGCCCCAAACCAACACTGTTTTTGTTGTGGTGGTAGGGTGGTAGGGTACAGATGAAACCTAGGGCCTTAACTATGATAGACAAGTACACAACCACAGAGGGACTTCTCTTCACAACAGTTTTTGCATGATTGTCAGGCAATTGGAGGGGTAAATACTGGAAGGTTGGATGACATAAGGTAGTGAGAGAAGCTCCCAGTGTAGGTCACTGTTTACTCATGCTTGCAAATGCCAAATAAAAGCTGGATTGGTTGCTCCCTGGTCAGTTCCACTCTCTGTGAAGTAGCAGGAGGCTCCTATTGTCTCTTCCTGGGGACACTATTGTTTCATAAAGACGGGAACTTCCTTGTTAGTGAGGAAGAGAAAAGACAAGAACAAGTAGAGAGAAATGGATGATGAGGTGTAAAAAAAGGTAGAATCTTGTGTGTGTGTGTGTATGTGTGTATGTGTGTGTGTATGATGTTCTTCGGTTTTTAAAAATAATTTTTAATTTATTTGAGAGACAGAGAGGAGGGATGGAGAGATTGTTCAGTGGGTAAGATACTTGCCTGTAAAGCCTAACAATCTGAGTTCAATTCCCCACTACCCACATAAAGCCAGATGCACAAAGTGGTGCATCTGGAGTTTGTTTGCAATGGATGGAGGCCCTGGTGCACCCTTCCCCCTCTCTCTTTCTTCCCTCTCTACTTTCAAACAAATAAACAATATTTTATTAAAAAGGTATAAGCCAAGGAAATAAAAGAGACAATGAGAAGAGAAGGGGAACAATGGAAAAGGAAGACTATATCCCAAGAGAAGGGAGAGGGAGAATCTGCTGGCATCCAGGTCAGCTGCCTCCAGGTGCTGATCCTGGATTTCAGAGGAAAATAGTAATCTATCACTCTCAGTGACTGGCTCTCCACTTTATGGGCCTAAAAGTATAATCACAGACATACTGGCAGAGCAGTGTATTTAAATCAGTGAAACAGAACAGCCCTCAGCCTGGCCCTCTGGAGCACATTCCTGCCTAATATATTATTGACAAGACTGACTTTTATCAAGACATTCTGGCCTACTGTGTAATAAATGTGTAGCATTGGCTCTTTATCACCCACCACCTCATTAAAATAATAGTCTTAATTTCATTGTTAAAGTGATTAATAGGCCAAGTGTTAAAGGAAATTAATACTCAAAAGAAAGAATAACTATAGCAGAAAAATAACTCCTCTGAGTTGGTCTGGTGCTAAAGTTAGGGATTCTGTAGTTAATGAGCTTTGGAGAGTTAAATATAGAATAGTCCAGGCAAGGAGCTAACTGTGAGAGATAGAGAACAAGTTAGGAGGGATGGAGAAGTGTACAGAAAAAAATAGGAAGAAAGTACTCCACATATCTGTGCCCACTCACTGTGAGCCCATGGAGGCAGGGCCTGTCCTATTGGCCTCTCTGACCCCCATCATGCCAAGCACAGTGCCCAAACCCTGCATGATAGTAGGGACTCAAACTCTGCCCAGCTCAGAGTGCAGTGTGCTCCTCCTGCAGAGGGAGAGTGTAGTGGATCATGCCATGTGGGGTCCTAGACTGAGGCTGAACAACTTAAATAGAACAAGTGTCAGCCCAAGAACAGGCTGACACAGCACTCCTCACTCTCTGAGTGGCATGAGGGAATCCAGGATTTTCTTCCCTCTCTTGTGTCTATCCACTTCTTCTATGCTGGTGGCTGAGCAGGATCTTCAGAGGTCCTGCTCAACTCCAGGCAACTGAAGAAGCAGCTCTAGGATGGAATGGAAGCTGGTGCCAAGAGAGCTGTTGTGGTCAGCTTCTCGATCACTAGAGGAATTGTGCAGATGAGGAGTCACGGTTCCCTGTGACAATTCCTCCATTCTCTATTCATCCCATGTTTATGAAGCTCCTGGGATAAGGCAGGTTCTCTTTTAAGTGGTGGATAGAGGGCCTGAGGATGCTGTCGTACTTTCCTAGCATGGAAAGGCTTTGGGTACATTCCCCAGTACCATGAAAACAAAACAAAACAAGAGTCAGACAGAGAAATATAGGAAGGCTTGAGCCTTTAACTCAAGAAGTTTTGGTTCTAATGGAGGAAAGGACACATGCAAACAGATAATTACTATGAAAGCATTGTTGTCTGTTTAAGACTAACTCTTGTGAAAATTACTTACTTTCTTTGTTCCCATATTCTCCAAGGTGCTGTGGTCTCTCAGTCAAGAAAAATTTCTTAGAAGACCTTTCTGTGTGCCTTTGCCATTACATTTGCTGCTGAGTCTTTCCCAAAGTCCTGTGTTTCTTTATTGTCTCCCAAAAAACTACGGTACTAAAGGTCACCAAAGATGATGGTGGTCATGCCACAAAGAAACATGGTCATCATCACAAGAAGCTCTAAAAGTACAAGGCACCTTCCATGAAATAAATAAAGGTAAATAGGCTGTGAGGGAGTGCAGAAGATCCTGGTCATTCAGAAGGATATCACAGATGTCCCAGCAGCCTGGGGGAAGGGGTGATCACTAATGTCTGAAAGAAGTTGGAAGAAACTTCAGCCCAAAGCAAGCACAATTTTAGAGGCTAAGAAGACAATGGACTAGTGTTGAGTCCATGGAAGCCAGTTACCCTGAGGCAATGATGGAGGACCCAGTGAATTGCTTTGGGAAGCACCTATTACTGATCTCCAGTTCTAGCTTAAATCTACCCTGCATTTTTGAATTTTAAATATTAGCACTGTGCAGGCAATGGGACAACCCCATGTCTGAAACAACATAGGTGATCATGTAAGTCACTAACATATAAAACCAATACACCACTACTGGTGACATAAACAGGTATTCCATTAAGATTTATTTCCATGTAAACACTGCATTTGAAATATGGGTATGGAAGTAACCAAATATATGGAAATGGCAATAAAAACTCTCATATGTGCTTTATATGGTGAGACTCTGTCAATACAATGAAGAATATGTATTTATTATTGCAAGATTCAGTGGTGCAATAGTTCATGATACTTTATGTGTAAAAATGTGATTCAGGACTTCAAAGAGTTAAATGGAAAAAGAAACTGAAGGTATTAGGAAGATAAGTTTAGGAAACAGCTTCTATTTTTCATGAGTGAAGAAATATATTTTAAATAATACAAGAGGACTATAAATTAGATTTTATCACAACTTTTATCTTTTGTAGAATATTTTGCAGTTTTAGCATTCATCACATTAGTCAAAATGACCTTTAAAATGTGTAGTGTTTCATTTTCAAATTCCATTCTGACCATAAGCCCTTCTTATTTGCAAATTGTTAACATTTTAAAGTTTGAATTAAGAGAAATGTACCAATCTCAGGATTTCATGTGAAGAAAAAAAATCTCAAAAATTATGTGTAACAATGCCCAAGATAGGCCATCTTCTGTCTAGACATAATGAAAAATATGATCATTGAAGAGAAAAAGCAATGCAAACAAATGAGGCACACCCTAAGTATAAATTTTCTGCTCTCCCTTTTACCCTAGTTGGAAATGAGCATCCATCAGAAGTTCAGGAACTATGACAGTATCAGACAGCTTCTTGCTGCTGAATGACAATGCCAAGCTGCTGAATCTTAGCAACCAGAGTGTTCAGCAATGCAGTTGGAATAATGAGTACTGCTGTTAACATTTCTGATTTATTCCTGAGTCCCAGATGTTTGTTTTATGATGGTGATATTTGGTTATGATCAATGTTGATTTTAACACATTGAGTTTGGTCTAAACATGAATTCACTTCATGTACTCCCGTTGGGTGAAGGATGCTTCAGTGGGTATGATGGGAACATGGATACAATCCTGCCTGAGGATGTAGGAGCAGCAGGAGCACTTCCTCTAGAAGACAAAATGGGAATAGGGATGAATTTAAAATCTGCCCAGAGAATCATCTGGGCTAGTACATTCTAGGAAAAGAGAACTGGTAAGAAAAAGTGCCTTTTGAACGTCAAGCAACACAATGGAATTTTCCATGGTGTTCTCTTTAATTCTAAACCAACAAGCTGCCATGGGCATTCTTTTATCTTTGTTCTCTTCAGAGCCCAAGGGTTTCTGAGACAGGAAGTGATTGTCCTCTTCCTCCCTAAGAGTTGCTCCATAAGATTCTCCCAGCCTCAAGGTGATTGCCAGAAAATGTGAAAAGCCCTGCACCCCAGCCTTTTGGGCTGTCTATTTGGGGTATGAGGAGGACTTGCCTTGGGGCTAGAAAAGTTGCTGAGGGGAGCCCCTACTGTTTGCCTGAGCCCTGAGTTATTGGAGGCTCAGGACCTGTGGTTTTATTTCTAAGCTGTAGCCTTGTTTCTAATACTACACAAGAGCCCTTCCCATGAAGTTGCTATACTTTATTCCCAGAATGACCCAGAGCCCAGGTGTCTCAGGGCCCTGCTTACTTTGTGGTCAGCTCCAGGGACCTGCCCTGCATATCACACTACAAAGCTCTCTTCAAATGGCCCATGTGTCCTCAGGGGCTTCTTTTTTTTTTAATCTTATTTCCACCCCCCTTCTGTCTCTCCTGAGGACAGCCTGCTGCCTGGCACAGCTATTGTGTTTGGAAATGAGCCTCCTGGGCTGATAAATAAATTGCATTTTATTCCTCCCTGTCACTTCTGCTTGGAGGAGCAACCAAGAGATGAAAGCAGAGGCTTCAAAGGCGTTTCTCCTGATGAGGAGCGGACTTTCTCATTTCCATGCCTGGCTGGCAGTCCTATGCTTAGAGCCTCGGAGGCCCTGGCAGGAGCCTCTTCCCCTATGTCAGAGAATAATGTAGGCCTCCTGGTACAATGTCACCTTGAGGACAGGCTGTGTATGTTGTGGTCACTGCCTACAGTGAGTTAGCACAAGGACAGAGTTCAGTTCCCAGCAAAACATTGCTGATCACAAGTGATTTGCTCTCCTTGGAGAGAGAGGCTGATCTCCTCTTTTGAGTCATCCTGGCTGAGTAATGGAACACTTGTTGGTGCTGTACAATCCAGCTATGTACAGCAATCGCAACACCATTCATTGGAAATACTGGGACTCTGATGGAGTGGGTCCTAGTAATTCTCTGGGGATCTCCTTTCCCTGGGAAATACTAGGACTCTGATGGGGCAGGCCCTAGTGATTCTGGGGATCTCCTTTCCCTGAACTGCCTGCCATTGATTGTGTTCTAGTCTGAGCACACGATTCATGATTTTGTCCTTCACAAATTACCCAGCAAGGATTGGAGACATGAAAGTCAGTGACCCACCCAGCTGGCCCTCCCATAGCTCTTGGGAAAATCTCCCCAAGCCTTGGTTCTGAAGGACAGAGCCTTCCTCATCGTCCCTTTCAAATGTGCCAGGTGCTCCAGGAAGCAAGCTGATTTCTGAGGTAAGCATGTTCTGACAAAGACTTGTTTGGCTTTCACTCCATTCTGAAGTAGGCCATGTCTTAAGAGATGTTTAATAACATAACTCCTGAGCACATCCAGAATTTAGTAGGCTGTTGTATACAGAGGCAAAACCTGGTTGGAGACATAATATGGAGGCTCTTCCACTCCATCTCCAAGCCAAAAAATAAGGAGAAACCTGCCTGATGGTTGCTGAGAAGGCTGAAATGGAATTATTCATCAAGTTCCTGGCCCAGACTAGCATCCCTGGTGCACTCATGTGAAGGGGCAAGTCTTCATGTAGAGGGCACAGACTCTGGGGATGGAGGGATCAGCCTTATTCCAGGTCAGTCATAAGTCATAAGTAACTTACTACACAACTAACATCCACTACCACCAGTGACTGTCTAGCAAGTGCTTATGATGTACCGCATTACCTGTGACACCACCTCGTAATTCTTCACAAGTCACTTGTCCAAGGTTTTACTGCTATAATAAGTAGAGATGAAGTGAAAGTCAGCTCTGTGAACTTAGCGCATGCTTATTATAACCACTGCATCTGTCACAGCCTCCCCTGAGCTCCCTGAACCTCACCTTCCTGGATGTGCAGTGATAGCACCTGCTTTGTAGGCACAAGTTGAGAAGTAAAGAAGATGATGTATCTAGACATCCAGTGAATAGAAACCTTCCTACCAGAACCACATCGGAGGCAACATTTCATGTTAGTAATTTCCGTGGGCCAAGTCATAGCCTCTGGTAGTGGAGGGAGCCTTTTACAGGTCATTGACTCCAGGCTTCCTTCAACTCTAACAGAAGAGAGGTAGCTGGCAGGTCTGGCATGGCCTGGCAGACATCCCAGAGAGCCCAAAATAGAATGTTCCAAAAGATGAAGATGTCCAATTGGGAGTTGGAAATTGTATTAGGAAAATTTATAGAGGTCAAGTGCCAAGGCCACCAGGTTTTAGATTCCCATAGCAAAACTCATCCTGGTTGGAGAGGGCCCATATTCCCCTTGCTGTCATGCCTGGACATATCTGAGCCTGATCACCTCCTACTCTGATGTCTTCACAAGCTGACAGCCTTGAAGCCAGTGTCTCCTAGGAACCACCTCAACTCTCCTCCCAGGAGCCTTCTCTGAGCAGGGACCATGAAGGCTAAAGAAGCCCCTTGGTGAGGAGACCCAGGACTGCTGTGACTCCTTATTGATTGTGGTAGGAGGTTGGGGACAAGAGAGAAAGTGTCCCTTCCGTCACTGGCCCTGATCTCCCTCTTGATCATGACTTGCTTTCTGAGGAGTGTTGGACACCTGCCTGGCCTCAGTTGCCCGAGGTTTATAGGGATAGCCAAAGCTATATGAAACTGGAGAGCTGACATACGTCACCACAAGGGCCAAATTCATGGGCGTGGGGGAAAAAAAGAATCCTGAATACTGACTACTGTGCAGCTGTGAGAAGTAGTTTTCAGAAATGCAATGAGCAGCCTCGTGCTGGAGTTTTATGTCATTTGCTTTCAATTCCATTTACAGTTATTTCTTGTTTTTACATCATGTTTTACTGAAATCCATTTTTACTACAATGCTGGAGGCTCAGTCATGGATCGTTCCCCCATTCCCCCACCATTGCCTCGTGAGCACATGAAGGTTCCATATTATGCAAACACCACAGAAAAAGGTTCTGAAGCATCTTGGGGCTTTTGTTCCTGTCTGTATTTCTCAGCAATGAGTATTTACTTTTCTGAAAGTAAACCGGGGATACAGCCATGCAACCTGGGCTGTATTGCAGAATCCACAGACAACCTTGCTGGCCTGGGGTATAAGGTTATTCCTCTCTTCTCCAAGGAACTCAGTCAAGGGCTGTGCTTACAGTAGACTCTATTTAAGAGATCACCTGATGGCTGACAGGCAGAATAGACTTCCCCTATCTTAGGCCCAGATTGTATATGGAAAAAGAGAAAAGAAACAAAAATATGGTCTTTGAACCTTGGAGACAAACCAGAGGTGTCTGAAGTAGAAGCAAAACAAGGACACAAGCCACCTTCACTTGCTGCCGTCCCATGGTCTCTTACCTGGGAGGCTACCGGGGCTCCCATGGGGCTAGCTACCTCTGCCCTCTCTCCCAACACAGAAAAATGCGCCCAAATACCACAGTCATCATACACCTCTTTAGTTTCAAACCTCCAAGGTCCCACCATGCCTGACCTCCTGAGTGTGGATCTCAAGAACCCCTCATCGTTTCAATGCCTGCCAGGTGGGACTCTGTCACTTTGGTGCATGCCGGGTCACTTTTGCCATCATTCCCCATCTATCCTCTCTATCCTGGCATAGATTCCCTTCCTGCTATGACACCAGAGTCTCTTCTACCCCCACCCCTCAAAGCCTACTGTGGCTACCTGTGTCCTTTCTGCAGGCTGTGGCTCTACGGGCACCTTGTCATCAATGTATTTCATGTTGTTCTGATCTACAAACTGAATGGCTGGTCCCTTGATGGAGTTTTCATGAGAAAGCTGTAAGTGAAATCTGAATATGGATCCACAGGGCTTGATTATTTTATGCTATTTGACATGTATAATTTTAGGAAACCTACTCTTGTGCTCTCTGTCCCTCAGTTTCATTATTGTTAAAATGAAGAGCAAAACAGCACCTACTCATAAAAGTACCATGAAAATTAAAAGAATTCATGTATGGAAAAAACTTAGAATGTGTGTAGAACAAAAGTAAACCCCATGCAAATATAATGCTTTGTTATTACTAGTTCTACACAACAGAAATAAACTCAAGCCAGCTCACATTTTTAAAGGGTAATGTATTATTTTGAAAGTTATACAAATGTCTGTCAGAACTCAAAGGCAAAGATGTTACCTGAGTCCCAGGTAGGTTTGATGTCTGAAGAGATTTTTGTGACAAATCAGCCAATGATGGTCACTGTCCTTCCTCTGCTTCCTGACCCTTCCACAGAAAGCACACACCCCTATAGATCTTGAGATATGGTCCAGCTGTGTGAAAAGAGTGAAGCTCCCCTCACATGAGTTTCTGGTGAGTCAGGAGCTCAGCATTCATCCAGTCAGCTCTGTCCAGAGGACATAACGGGACCATGGACACAATGATTGCAGGGTTGTGTGTGAGTAGTGGTCACTGAGAGAATGAACCTAACAGCCACCTCAGCGTGTTGTCTACCAGTGCAAGAGGGGCTGCCTGCCTGTACTTTGCTTGTATTAGTGAGTGTGAAGCACACGATGTGTCACATAGCACATGCTGCCTGTAGGTGAGCCGAAGTTGAGGGGTAGCTCAGAATACTACAACTGCAGTTCATTGGTTCTGGCCAGATGAGTTAGTGTCAGAGAGGTTTCCAGAGCTCCTTTGGGCTTAAAGCAAAGAGATAAACCTTTTTCCTGCTTTGCCTTGCATCTCTTTCCCCCTCCTGCCACACAACATGTTATTGGTTAATGAGAACATTATGAATGAGCTCAAGTCATAAACATAACTTTGGAAACACACAGTTCCCTACAGTCTTTGTCCAGATTGCCAGCAGGGGCTAGTCCTGCCCACTCAGCAAGGCTTGACCTCCCTTTCTTATGCTGAATGCTCTATCAGCCCATATGCACTCAAAGTCTGCCTTTGGGTTCAGGCCACAAAGCTGTCCCCGCTGGAGGCTATCAGCACTGAGACAACAGAGAAGATTTGGAAGAATGCCTGAGCTTAGGTTAGGTCATTCTTAGGGATGAAATCAGACTCTAGGGAATAAGAATGAGCCACTATGAGACCATCTCCTTCACCTTTGGCTTCCCACACCCAGATCATTCTCAGTGATGGAGCAAAAGCCCTTATTCCCTTATCTCTGTTATGTAGGATAGTGACTTAACTACACGTTATAATCATGGGATCTGGAAAAGACTTGATTCTAGTACAAACCAATACTGATGAGACTAGATTTTCTTTGGACTAGACAGGGGATATATATATATATATATATATATATATATATATATATATATATATATGAGAGGGATGAGAGATAGAAAGAGAGAGAGTATGAGCACACCAGGGCCTCTTGCAACTATAAACTCCTGGCTCTATATTTGAGAGAGGGGGTAAGAGAAAGGCAGAGAGAGAGAGAGAGAGAGAGAGAGAGAGAGAGAGAGAGAGAGAGGGCATACCAGGGCCTCTTGCCACTACAAACTCCATGTGTCACTCTGCATCTGGCTTGAGTGTACTAGGGACCTGAACCCAGGGCTGGCAGGCTTAGCAAGCAAACACTTTCAACCACTGAGCCATCTTTCAGTCCTCAATTAGCATTATAAAGCTCCCCAGATGTTTCCAGAAAGTAGCCAAAGAAGAAAGCTTCTACTTTAGGGCATTCATCTGTAAAATAGCCCCAACCATTCTTAGAAACTTAGAGCCTGTATTGCCAGCACTGTGCTCCATGTCTCACTGCCTGATGCCCCGTGGTCCATGGCTCACTGGCTAGAGGTATTTGCCACTTGAGTATGTCACTCTCATGAATCATTTCTTGGCACAACATAAACATGTTATGTATTTTGAACTCTTGTTTCTTTCCTCCCAGTTTCCCTGTCACTGTTGTGAGTAAATTTATCCATGTCAGCCTTTGTTTGGTGTTTAGAACTTGGGTTAATCAGCTTATTAGCTCTCTCCTCAGCACCTTTGTCTCATGTAGATATTTCATGTGTGTCCCATTTACTAGTGTTTGTAAGAATATACATTATCAGGTTTTGGATAGTAGGAGAGATCACAGGTTCTAGCTGTGTAAACCACACAGAGTATGGTACTCTGGTACTTTGGTACTGTGGCATCCTTCCAGAGTACCCAGCAAAAGGCCAACTCAATAATGATGGAAAGGAGATCATTGTCTCAGATAGTTTGTGTGGAGCTAAGTTGGAGCTTATGAAGGCTGAAGGAGCTGCTGACACTGTCATAGGATTCCAATATATCAGCCATGGAAAGTGACATTTCTATATTCTTGAGTTTCCCCAGGGTTTTTTTTTTTTTTTACTTATATGTAGGAGCAGTAAATGTTAAAGGAACCAAGGCAACAAGTATGGGAAGTCTGGTGGATGTCAGTCACAAAGAGGGGAGGCTTAATACTAATAGCAACCACCCACTGAGCACTCAACTTTGTATCTGGTGCTGTATCTACAACTGTTCACCACCGTAGCGCTATTTAAACACCTCTGAACTTCTGAAAGGCTATGTGTCCAAGGTAAATGACAGCACTCCAAAGGATCTAGCAGCTTGTAGTAAGCCAGGCACATCGCAGAGCAGACATCAGATAGAGAGGAGAAGCAGACAGGTGTTTCTGTACTAGTTCCCTCATCAACCTTTTCCTCAGATTACATGTCAGTGGCTTAGGCAAAGGTTTGCCAGTCGCCTCAGGGTCGACTACATCATCATCTGTTACAAAGTGACACGAAGCCACATTCTTAAGTAGCTTTGGGGATACAGAGGTCAAACACACTCTCTGTGTGTATATAATTATCATTGCAATGATAGCATCAACATCAGTTTCTAGAAAGGACAAATTAGTTGCAGGTAACAGAAAGCAACTCAAGCTAGTCTAGGAAACCAGAGGAGACAGAGTGCAAAGTTCAAGTGTGTCTTCCAGTAGCCAAAGGAAGAATCTGAGTGTCTCCTAGAAGAAGCTGAGGGCACTTGCATGCCATCCTGCCTCTCTGTGTCCCTTCTTTTCTCCCTAAGTTTCTGGGGTTGATAGGCAGGCTTCCTGCTTTTCCTAATTCATGCTATGTAACTTTGAACTTGGTATATATAGTCATATATAGCCTTAGCCATCTGGAAAGCTTGGTTCTCTCTTGCTCCATTTCTAAGTTTGTGGAGAAGGACCTCCAACATATCCTATATTAATCATATGTCTTCTGATGCCTGCCCCTTTCCTATCAAGCTGGGGAGTGGGTAAAGTACTTTCCACAGAGGCATAAGGACCTGAGTTTGGATCCCTAACCTCCACCCCCAATTCTGGGCAGGGGTAGCTGCCTACCTGTAACTCAGAAGTTGGAGGTGGCAAAGGCAGAGCAAGCTGGCAAGTTAGACTAGTCAAATTGATGAGCTCTGGGTTCAAGTAAGAGATCCTGTCTCAACTAATAAGGATATCAAAGAAGCCATCCACCTCTGGCCTCCACACACACACACACACACACACACACACACACACAGAGAGAGAGAGAGAGAGATGCATGTGCACCCACACAAAAACAGTTTAGTCTCACAGCAGTCATTTCAGATGCTATTCCCTTTGACCTAGATGAAAACTTGGGAAACTAGAAATGATCAAATCCCAGACCGTTCCTGATGGATGCAAGTAGTCTTGGAATCTTTTTCTTTGGGAGATTCTATTGGACTGGAATGCCAAGCGTTCTTACTCTCCAGTCTCTCTCTCTCTCTCTCTCTCTCTCTCTCTCTCTCTCTCTCTCTCTCTCTCTCTCTCTCTCTCTCTCTCTCTCTCTCTGCCTGCCTGTACACTTGTTTGGGATCTGCATGCTCATTCTTCCATGGCTGAGTCCTAAGGTCCTGCTCTGAGAATGCTCATTTTCAGCAGAGGGGAAGGGAGTGCACAGCCTGAGCCTGGCAGCCTTAGCCTGAGCCAGAGGCCTGGCAGCCTTGGACAAAGACACTCTGTCCACCAAGAATGCAGTGACCTCACCATGGCTTTCCTCTACTGGCTTGGGTTTGTGTTAAACAGAAAGGAGGGAGGATTGCGGCTGGAGCTGTGTGTCTGTGCCTTCAGGAATGCCTGGTCGCTTACTCCATGCCCTCTACATCCCCTTTTGACACCCGCTGTGGCCTGGAGCTATGGCTCTGGAGCATGGGGGTAAAGCAGATCATGGGCCGGCACTGGAGGTCACAGGACACTGAGAGCTCAGAGGCTGGGATGGCAAAGGCTGGAGATGGAAACTTGGCTTCTGCCTGGCTCTCGTCAGCTGGCTTTGGGGTCCTCTTCAGTTTTCCTGAGGGCCAGATGATTCTAAGGAGGCCCCTGGAAGAGCTAGGCCTTTGATCTATCACTTTTCTCATCCTTTTATTGCTCCCCGAGGAAACCTGGGCTTAGAACAGATATAGCAATGGATGCAATGGCCCTCTTCAGCTGTTTTCAGAGCGCAGATGCAAAGGATGCCACCCGAGTGCAGTTCTAGGCTGGAGTTTGAGGAGAGGCTGTGGATAAAATTGATTTCCTTTGGTTTTCACAAGAAGGTCAAACACTACTTGTGTTACTAATTGTCATCTTTGTGTCTCAGTTTTCCCAGCTATGAAAGTAGATGACAAATCCAGATGGTTTCCGAGATTTCTGTAGTTGTGACATGTGATGGTTCAAGGAGCTCGGGGACCCCATCCTTCATTGATGTTATGAATCCTCTTCAAATCCATCCATTTTCAGGCTCATAATGTTCCAATTGTTGTAGAAAGAATAGTGTAATAGTGTGTGTGTGTGTGTGTGTGTGTGTGTGAGACAGAGAACGAGAGAGAGAGAGAGAGAGAGAGAGAGAGAGAGAGAGAGAGAGAGAGAGAGAGAAGTCGTGAGAAGGAGACTAGGAATGAGGTTCCAGGAATCTGTCATGTGTTAATTGGTTCTCATAAACCAAAGCCATCAACCCTCCTGCAGAAAATACAAGTCTGGGTAATAAACCAGAAATGATGGTATGAATGATTTTAAATCCTTCATATTTCAGTCCACAAGCACCCTATTCAACCTCAGAGTTTGACACAGATGCTGGCCTTTCCTTCTGCCAGCGAAGGATGTCCAGCCTCAGATGCACGGGATCACACTGACCCCACAGCTCACGGATGCCCTGCAACTGCCAGTTGTCCTTTGTCTTAACCCTCCTCCATGGCGGTTGTTTAGAAAGGACCAGACCTCTTCACTCAGAACCAAAGGTAGCTTGTATTTTCCATAAGCATGTGATTTGTGTGCCTAAGGGCTGGCTCCTCATAGGGGTCGTTTCTGCTTGGGCACCAGCTTGGATGTGGAATAAAAAGCCTGACTTATTTCACTAGGGTTCTATTTCTTTTGAATTTGTAAATGATATTTTGTTGGGGCATCTGAAGGATTAGTTGTAAAGAACAAAGCTCACATTTGGGGATAAACTGTTCTCAGACACCAAGCTGCAATGTAGCCAATTTCAAAGAACACTGTGGTGTAAGGCTGGGTAGCAGGGGAGGCAGGAGAAGAGGCCATGGCAGTGCCCAGCCTGGAGCCTCTTTCTCATGTCTGACTCTGATTGTGAGTCTGTTAGGCTCCAATCTGGCCCCACCAGCAAGGCCTTGTTTGGGCATCAGTTATTACAACAGACTGAGGAGCTTACTCACTGTCACTCTGCAGCTGTTCCACATTGAAGGCATCTGAGAGAGCTGCTCAGACCGAATAGGAACCATCCATCACACCCCTTTCTTCTTTCACCTTCCATTTTCACTCCTGATTGTCAGCACACCAGGGGCTACTGGCTAGCTACAACTCCCACAGGGAGAAGCCTCCGCAAAATCCTTTTCATTTACAGTGTCTCCATTGGAACCTGGAGAGGTGGCTCCTGTCTGTCACCCCAGCATTCAGGAGGCTAATGCAGGGACATTGCTGCAAGTTCAAGGCTAGCCTCTGCTACCTAATTAATGAGTTTCAGGCCAACGTGGGCTATAGTGTGAAAACCTGTTTCAAAAGAACAAAAAGAAAGAGAAAGAGGGAGGGAGAGGAGGAGAAAAGTGAGAACAGGAAGGAGGGAAGAAAGAAAGGAAGGGAAGAGGAAGAAAGGAGGAAGCGTGGAAGGGAGATAGTCATGATTGATGGTGAGAGGACTTCTGTGATCTCCAAGCTATGCCTTAGGACACCACCTGCCTTCTGAAAATGTCCTTTTGTATTCAGAATTCTTTCCTTGAGAGTTGCTTCATTTCCTTTGAATCAACCCCTCTCCCTCCCATCCAGGCACCTCTCTATACCCTGCCTGAAGTGGCTGAAGGAAATTCCACATCACCAATACTTGATTGTCTATTGGAAATTTGTTATTTCAGTTTTATGAACTCATTTCATGGAGTTACCATGAAAAGTGGTGCAAGGCCACCTCAGTTGTGCTGAGCAGCAAGGCATAATCAGTCAAGCGAGGTTATATACAAGAAATTTAAATTTTGCTTGGTTGGAACAAAGCTATTTGCTATGGAAGTTCAAGTTGCTTGTTTCCTCCCTTCACCTTCGTGCTCTCAGTCACCTCCTCAGTCTCCCAGATGAAAGAGGTCTGGGAGGCGCAGGCACACAAGACAGTGCAATGGGAGTACTTGGCTGTTGTAACTGTCTTCTCACCAGATCAGCTGCCCACTGGCTTTCCCCACCATATCCCATTCTCTTGTTGCATCTGAGATGATCCTGAACTTAATTCATTACTGCAAAGCTGTGATTCCCTAAAGCATAGCTATTGTAACCTGTTGATTGCTTAAAATACTTAACAAAACAACAGCGAGGCCATTGCACTGAATTGACTCCCACTCCCTCTAGGTCATGTTTCTCTTTTCTTCTTTTTTTAAATATATTTTTCCTTTATTATCCATAATTAGATACATTGATATCCCCAGTACCCCGTTTTCCCTCTTCCCTGTCCCCAATCAGCTGGGTATCCTCCTCTGTGGGCAGTCTGGATCAGTCCATGGGGCAGGGGGTTATGGATAGCCTAGAAGTCAACCCGGTTTCACACCTCGTTGTATGTTGTTACTGAGGGGGCCATGTCTCTGTATATTCTCCTCCACCATGTCTCTTACAGTCTTTCCACCCCCTCTTCCACTCAGTTCCTTGAGTATTAAGGCTGCTTTATCGTTGAGGTCTTAGGGGCCTCTACTTCTGCTTTAGGTTGTGTTGAAAAACTTTGGTGTCTGTCTGGCTGGCTCATCCTAAGTTGACTGATTGGCTGTGTTTATAGGTCTCTTGCTTATCCCTCCACTCTCTGTTGGGTTCCATGTGGATCCTCCACGGTAGGTCTGGGGTGACTCATCTCTAGCCAGGATGTCAGCTATTGGCCTGCGGATCGTTGGTAGCTATTAAGTTTTTTGAGTTCTCTGTAGGTTCTGGAAATTAGGCCTGTCTGAGTTATAGTTGGCAAAAATCATCTCCCAGTTTGATGGGGGTCTATTGACTCTGAGTACGGTGTTTTTGTCTGTACAGAAGCTTTTGAGCCTGATCAGGTCCCATCGTGAATGTTGCACTTCCTGGGCTGCTGGAGATTTGCTCACAAAGTTTTTCCCTACTCTGATCTCATGTAGAGTTCCTCCTATTTTTTTTTCCAGGGTGTTCAGGGTTACATTATTTATATTGAGGTCTCTTATCCATTTGGAGTTGATTTTAGTGCATGGTGAAAGGAGTGGGTCTATTTTCATTTTTTTATATCCAATTTGTCCAGCACCATTTGTTGAAGATGCTATCTTTAGCCCAGCATACATTGTTGGAACCCTTGTCAAAGACCAAGTAACTGAAGTTACTTGCATTAGAGGCTGGGTCTTCAATTCTATTCCACTGGTCTGTTTGTCTCTTCTTTTCTTATTCTAGATTAAGTTATGTCATGAATGAAATGTGGGCTGGAGAATACTAATAAAATAATGGGTCAGAGCGTGAGTGACAGAAGATATAGCAACAGTGTGAAAGGACTGGGCATGCTCTGAGAAAAAGAAACAAGAGCAAGATAAAGAAGCAGAGGGGAGAGATGTGAGAAGTCACATTTTTAAAGAAATCAACAGGGAAAATATTGATTCAACCAAGGGTAAAAACTTCACCAAGAAGGTAGACAAGCCAACATTGGAACCCAGAAAAGATGTGTTCTGACCAATTCCGGTCTTGGAACAAGGTGGGTGGGGAGACTTTTATCATCCTATCATCAAGAGATGGGGGCCTAGTTTACAAACGAATCCTTGCCTGGCACTTTCTGGACATGGTTTTACTTTCTAAAGGATGGAGGTGGGAAAGCTAACAGAGAACATCTGATCTGGGCATGTGGAGGTGTGACACTGGATAAATTCAAAGCAGTTTCACGTGCCATGTCCAGTGGATATGATGAATAAACTTAGATTCTGAACTCCTTATAAACACAATTTTCTTATCAACATAAATTCTGGGACTTCACACTGTAGGAAAGTCATTGCAAGCCAGCTTATAGGTCTTAGGTTTCTTTAGTTTAGTTTAGTTTAGTTTAGTTTTTGAGGTAGCCCAGGCTTACCTGGGTTTCACTATGTAGTCTCAGGGTAGCCTTGAACTCATGGTGACCCTCCT
Source organism: Zapus hudsonius (assembly GCA_004024765.1). Classification (NCBI taxonomy): domain Eukaryota; kingdom Metazoa; phylum Chordata; class Mammalia; order Rodentia; family Dipodidae; genus Zapus; species Zapus hudsonius. The sequence continues at coordinate 26,064 of PVHP010000265.1, forward strand.
CCCTTGACCTCCCAACTGTTGTTTTTGGATTCCTTTTTCATAACTGGTCCGATGTTTCAGTTTGGTCAATATGTCTCTAGTTTGCACCTGCTGTCCTGATATGATCATTAATAGTGCTCATTTCACTGTTCCTAAGTGTCTTGTTTTAGACACCGCACATATGGTCATGCTATCAGAACCCTCTATGCTCCCCTATATCAAAGCACTCACTCTGCATAACCCTTCATTAGAGTGAAAAGCCTCTGATTGCAGGCACCTGTCTGTCTTGTTTGCTGTCCGATCTTCAGTGCCTATGACTGAACTGGGTAACACTGTTGATACCCCAAAGTATTTATTAGCTAGATGGATCAATGCCCATGATTCAATAGATTCTCAGAGACTGCCTAGCTGGAAGTGCTTTGTGGACTGACTGTTCTGAGTTTGGCAATAGGCACATAAGGGAATCAAGAAATCACACTTTCCCTATACACACCTGTCCTAGTCAGCTTGCCGGTTCTGGCATGAACTTCCAAACCAGGCACAGTTTTCCAGAGTAACAGGATTTACTTGAAGCTTGCAGATCCAAGGGAAGTTCCATAATGGTGAAAGAGGCTGACCATCTTTCACAGATCCAAGCAGAGAGAGAAAAACCACCACAAGCCAGCCAGCACCACACATACAAACACAGCCAGGCAAACAGCAGGGAATCCTCCCATCAGTGCTCAGACATCTCTGCCTCTCTTTAGGCAGGAAATCAGATCTGTTCCCAACACACCTTTGAGCTGGACCCCAGGATTTGCCCCCAGTGATACCTTATCCAGCCAGGTGGCTGGAAATCCAAGTTACAAGCTTAATAAAACTCCAGAGTCCATTGAGGGACATCCATTCAAACCACCACACCACTGTTGAGGCACCATGATGGAGAGCTGCGCTCCCAGCCTTCTGCACAGGCAGCCTCAGGTCTGCTTTCCACACAGCCATTGCTGCATCTCAGACCATTGTGCACATGAATGATGCTGTCCTGAACACCACGAGCAGCCTGAGAATAAATGGAGAGGAAGACGACAGAGGAACACTGCTAGCTGAGTCCAGTGTGGCCAATCAGTGACTTGGGAAAATCCCTTTGCCTTTCTGGCCTTGCAAGTGGAAAATCCCTTCCAATGATAATCTGCTACAATTTTGTGACTATTTTAATATTTTTTCATAAATAGGAGCCACAGGCTATGAGATAGGATTATTATACAATGATCTGTTTTCAGATAATTTTGTGAAAAGCTAAGAGCTAAAGATGTTTTTTGGAGACAATTCTCTACCTTTGCTTCTTCCCTTACCCACTCCACCTCATGCACAAACCCATGAAACCTCTTGCATCCATGTGTTTACTGTTACTATAATAAAATACCTGAAGCTGAGTAATACATAAAGAGAAGAGTTTATTTGAGTCATAGTTCTGGAAGCTCAAGGATTTGGGGCAAGCCTTATCTTGGCTCTGTTTGAGGCTGTCTTGGACTCATCATACTATGTCCTCATAGCAAGGGGTTGTGTGAGAAGAAGTGACCACATGATAGATAAGAAAGGAAGTCAGAGTGTGGAGAGAGGCCTGGCTCATGGGAACTAACTTGGGGTCATGTGAAGTCCAAAGACTTCTTGATATCCTACTAGGCCCTGTCTCTTATTTTTTATTTGTTTTATTTTTTTGAGGTAGGGTCTCGCTCTAGCCCAGGGTGACCTGGAAATCACTATGTAGTCTCAGGGTGGTTTTGAACTCAAGGCGATCCTCCTACCTCTGTGGCCCCCAATTCCAGGCTAGACCCTGTCTTTTAAAGTTCCTACAACCTTTCAACATTGATATACTTGTAACCAAACTTCCAACACATGATTCTGAGAGACTCAATGTCCAAACCATAGCACAGCCCCTAGAGTTTATGTAGGAGAGCTTCTTGACCAGCAGGGCCTTTTTTTGGGTCCTTCATTGTTCCCTCAAAGGGATTCTACAATCAATACTGAGGTATTAGATCTCCTGGCCTATTAATGGTTATGTAAATATGGAAAGCATTTGGGAATGGCCAAGCCAATTCAAGTAGTCAGTATTGTTATAGTCAGTCACACGCTGCTGGAATGAATCTCCAAACCAGGCACAGTTTTGGGAGGAAAGTATTTATTGAAGTAACAGATCCAGGGAAAGTTCAATAATTAAGAAAAAGGCTGGCCCCCTTTCACAGAAACAAGCAGCAAGCACATTTCAACTCCAACTCACTAGCAAACAGCAGGACCTCCAGACTTGAGCTCAGACTGCTCTTTGCATATGTATAGCTGGAATTTCACATCCACCCCAGAATCACCTTAGGGCTAGAGCCTAGGAGGCCAGGCCAAGGTGACACCTCTTCCAGCCAGATAGCTGGAGAGAAACTTTAATAACTCTTGAATCTATTGGGGGATATTCCAAACTACCACAGGTATCTACCCAAGAGTCTGGAAAAGGGTGACTGGGGAAAACCACCCTGAACTGTGGCTGAGAAAGGGTGCCCAGCATTATTGAGACAAGTGTGGTAAAGCCAGGTATAGGGAAATGGCAGTGTTAGGTTAGTCAGCTTTGGGAAGCTGGTGAAACACAGAGAACAGTATAAATGCTATGTGTGTCAGTTATATTCCCATTGCTGTAAACAAACACCTGACCAGACTAACTCAGAGAAAGAGAGGACTAAGTTGGCTTATAGTTCTGTGGGATAGAAGCTGATAGCGGGGAGACCTTGGTAAAAGCAGCAAGCCATAGTCACATCCTCACATCAGCAGAGAGGGAGTACAGAGCAAGAACAGGAAGTGGAGCTGGGTTATGAAACCTCAAGGCTGGCCCTCAGTGACATACTTCCAGCAAGGCTCTGTTAGGTCAGAATTCAGGCAACACCTTGGTTCCCTTCCCCAACTGGCCTCAAGAGAAGTTTCAACACCAAAACTAAAAACCTGCCTCCTAAACAAGAGATAAAGCCCCCCACCTGCTGTGTCTCTATCTGGCTGGAGGGACTGTCTTTCCTGATCCTGAGAGCTACGTGACCACTTGGGCCCTTCCCCCAACCTGGGCATTCCCTTTAAATCCCTGATCTGATCTTGCCTTGTGCTCTTTCCTACTTGGGAGATAGCCTGGATCTCTTGCTATCTCCCAAGGAGATTCTCTCTTTTCTCCTATTAAAGCCTTTCCTTTCAGAGTGGTCTCTCATGGTGGTCATTTCTAATTTAACAGGCTCCACCTCCTAAAGGTTCCACAATCTTCTCAAATAGCACCACCAGCCAGGGACAGGTGAGCTTATTGGGGGTGTTATATTTAAACCACTACACTGAACATCAGGGAATGTCTGAGTAGAATGCTTTTATTAGCTGTGCTTGTGTGGGAGGATAACTGCTGAGGACCAGGATGTGAATGGCTACAAAAGGGTTTGTATAGTATCACAACTGCAGTAATTTGAAATTCAACAGAAGATTTCTGAAAATGTAATACCTTCTCTGGGAGGACTCATTCTCAAGTGACAGAACTTTAGAAGGTATGACAAGTCCAGAAGAGGAGCTATCAGAAGCCACTAAAACTCGGTCCTAGAGCTCATTCTACTTTCTCCATAGTCAGGGTTAAGAAGATCAATTACTAGGAGACAAGAGAATTGCGGAGAAACTTGGGTGAAGGGTTTCACAAGCTTTGTAAAAATCTTGAGTTATGTTACCTGATATCTGAGGACAGGTGTTCACTTCTAAAAGTTCCCCATAGCACAGAAGTGTGAACCTGTGCCTTGGGCAGCAGACATAACTCAAAGCAGCTCTTTTCTGTTGTTCACGCACGTGTGTAGGCTCCCACGTGTATGTGTGCACGGGTGCGTTTGTGCATATGGAGACTACAGGTGGATGTCAAAGGTCTTCTTCCATTGCTTTCCACCTTATTTATTAGACGGACTCTCTTTCTTAAACCTAGAGCTCACCAGTTTGGCTTGTCAAGCTAGCCAGTTTGCCCCCAGGGATCCAGAGCACTGAGATTACAGGCAATGGCCACATCTGCCAAGCAATTAATTTCATGGATGCTGGGGTTCTGACCTTGGTCCTCACAAGTGCACAGCAAGGGCTTTACCCATGAACCATCCCCCAGCCTCAGGACAGTTCTTTAAGAATGTTCTCATGGGACCTGATCACCTACTATGGAGCTGATGGGGTCCTACTGAAGACTGTGGGGTGAGGGTGCCTCCAACAAAGGATCCCCAACTCTCAGATAGGGAAATTTCTTCTACCCTGCTTCCCTGTGGACTGCTAACACTCAATGCTGGAGTTTTAGAATCTCCTTGACAGTTTGGCAACACTCTGGGTAATAGCAGAGCTAATTTGTTAATCTGCCATAACTGCATCCAACATCCTTTTGTGTGTGGACACCAGAGTAATAGGAAGGCACTAGGCCCAGCCACTGTCTGCCTGCTGAAACTAAGCTACAGTGTTCTCTGCATAATTCATTTGTGCATGAAATGGAAGCTTAATAGCATAAGTAAGGCACTAAGCAAAAATTGGCGGCAAATGTCTTTTTTTTTAAGTCTTAAAGATAGACTCTATCTCACTCATAAAGCCAATTTGGTATTACTTAATGGCATAAGACTCTTTCCCCTGGAGCTGTACCCACTGGATGCTTTTTGATCCCCTCCTTTCACTGGTGCCCACCTGCTGAGCCATCTCTCTTTCCTTGCTGTTCTCTGCCTTCCCAGCTATCTCCCACCAGCTGGCTCTGAGCCGGCCCTGCTGTCCTCATAGGACCCTTACACTGCCTTGGGTGGAGTTTTGCTCACTCCAACAGGAGGGGCTACAGCCCTCACATGCCTGGCCTGGAGGCTTGCTTTGTTTGTTCTCTGATATAGGAAAGGGCCCTGTAATGATCTCCTAGGGGAATAAGAGCCAGGGCCAGGAGGACAGGAGCTGGAGGATTTGGCCTCCATTCTCCCAGAATTAGAAATGGCTCTACTGAAATTACTTTTCAACAGAGGAGACTCAGACTACGCATCCATCCAGAGCCCACTAAGTGCTCACATGCATTGGGAGGCTAGCAGAATGGCTTCTAACTTTCTGAGTCTCTCATTGCTGCTAGAGACTGAAACATACTGTCATGGTTTGATCCAGGTGTCCCCCACAAACAAACGAATGTGTTCTCAATGATCTATCCTAAGCTGATGGCAGTTTGGATTTTACAACCTCGCTAGAGCTGTGTTGTGTGGGGCAGACTTATGTGGTTATAGCCAGCTTCCCCTTGCCAGTGTTTGGCACACCTTCCTGCCACTGTTTCCAGTGCTGTGGCGGAGGTGATGTCCACCCCTCTGCTCATGCCATCATTTTCCCTGCCAGGATGGAGTCTCCCCTCGAGTCCATAAGCCAAATAAACCCAATCCTCCACAAGCCGCTTTTGCTTGGGTTCTTTCTGCACAGCAATGAGAAAGCTGACTGCAACACATACTGACTTAAGCAAGCATTTATTTGTCTCATAATTATATAGTAAGAGACTTTAGGTGGTGTAGTGGTGGTGGGGGCATGGCAGATACATTCATAGTATTTGGTGGGATAAGGTGTAGTGGTGGGGGGAGATGGCAGATACATTCATAGTATTTGGTGGGATAAGGCCCGCTTCCAAGATGGCTCCTCCTTCACAAATCAGCTGCTTCTGGATCCTTGGCTTCTCTTCACAGCAGGGCTCTATCTCTAGGACCTCTCCACACATGGCTCCTGATAGCATGATGCTCACAGCTGATTTTCTGTGAGGGAATGAGTGAGACTTAGCAAAGAGGTGCAAAGGGGAGCTACAGCAGCCTAGCCTTTGAATTTCTGAGATCACACAGCTTCAATGTACTGATCAAACATGCTGATGAGTCTAAGGGGAGAGGAGATGGAAACTATGCCCACAGAGGGAGATAGCATTGATGGAGGCCACCCTAGGGGCAAATTCCCATGGTCTCCAAATCTAGGTCTCCAAGCCTAAAGACAAGACCAAGGCTGGAAATACTGTACACCGGCTGTCATTTGTGGTAACCAGCAGACCAACATATGCTGAGATATATTTTCAGGTTTTTTGTCTTTGTGATACATGAATTGTGTTGATTCTGGGCACATACTTTTGAAGTTTATTGGGTGGACTCAGATTACAATTTTATTTATGTACAGAAAGTATATTGAAAATATATTTGAACACTTTCAAACTGAGCTCACTGGACCAAGACTGCAGCATCTTTCTGAGTCTATGGCTCATATTCTGAACATTAAGACTAGGTCTCTCAATTATATGACTCTAACTCCCTGATGCTGGCCTGATCTCATAAAGGCAGCAACAGGACCTGTCTTATTAATGATCACAAAAGACACGTGTCAAGGACAAAATATGGCACACATAGGCACCTATCAAATTGTGTCTGAGACACTAGATGGGTGAATTCATTCATTCACATCTTCTAGACAACTGCCAGGTTTCAGGCACTGTGCTAGGCTCTGTCCTCCACTCGCTCAGCTCACATCTGTGCATTCCATTGATGTATCCTGGGAATTTCTTCCTCCATCCCTGATTCCTGCACTGCTCAGAAATGTCCCACCATATGCAGACTCTCCTTACTGCACAGCCCACCAGATGGTGGCTTTACCAGGCAGCATTATTGAGAGGCAATCTTCTCATGACCATCTTCCTTCCCAGCTCTCATTTAATTACCCAGCATGCCTCATACATAAAGGAGGGGGGAGGGGTGCCTTCATCATGTGAGCATAAATGTGTTCTAAATGATATTGTTTCTGCAGCTTCTGAGATCCTCATAAATATGCCTGGCTTGGGATTTATTATGTGACCATAATCCATTTTAGCAAGCTGGTGAGGTGCATGGTCTTGACACCTTTTTGAGTTCACTTCTCTTCTCCACCTTGTACAGAAGAACTGAGAGCTAAGGGTGAAAGGTTGCAGAGTCTTGGGGATAATGACTTAGGCCAACATCCAGCAATGAATGCTTGTGGCCATCTTGGAGAACTGTGGCTATTACCTTCTATTGCATCTGCTCCCTAAGTGATTGCAGCCAGTCTGCATCCCTCTTCCCCCAACACTGGAAAGCCTCTGAGGAACTCTATGGAAGAGAAGCAGGTCTCAGTAGAAGTGAGGGCATCAAATACAGGGCCAGTGTTCTGCTTGGTTACTGGTCCTGGCATAGCTTCTTTATGTCAATCACCCCACACTTGTCCATGCTATGACTCCTCAGAGGATTTCCACAGGCATCACCCAGTAGATAGTTCCTCTGTCCCTGTGGGCCACTTCCTACCCACCTACTTGGCATCTCCTGGTTTCAGCTTTTCTGGTGGCAAGGCTGTCTGATACTTTAGACGTGTAATCTGGGTTCTGACATCTTGGCTTTGATGCAGCTCTCTGATGGCCTTAGAGCCTCAGCCCATCCTAACGTTTGCTCTCTGTGACTCATTTCTACAGGACAGACCTGGAAGTGTCCCCCCTTTCCTGGTGGACCTTGGATTTTAAAGACAGATAACTGCGGCATGGAGGCCAACTTGTCATAAGTGTTAGTGTGCATCCCTCGAGCTGTGTGTTGTCTGTGCAGGCAAATGGATGGCATCCAAATAAATCTCAGCCATACTGCTTCAGCCTTAAGGCCTGGATACATATAGCGACACATTAAAAAGAAAACAAATCTAAATCCAAAAGCTTTGAAAAAGCAATGCAATTTTCCCCCTAAGGTTCTTGAAAAGATGGCAAAGAGGAGCATATATCACATCACACAGAAAAAAGCATTCTAAAACCCCTGCTTACTAATCTGTCTCTACAAGGTTCTACAATACCCAACAGCAGAACTGCAGTGCACCACACAACTCTAGGGGGCACTATTCACATTTATCGCTTTAATGCATGCTTGCTTATTCTATGAACTTGCTGGAAGATACCACTGAAATGACGTGAAGAAGGCATAGCTCTTTCTGCTTACATAATGATGCACTGGGTAGCGGCCCCTCTGCCTCATCCCTGTTTAAAAATTCCTTTCCTCCCAAATCTGCAGGCTATGCTGGATTTTCCACTTTATTTCTTATATTTGTCCCCTTTGGCACCTCCTCCCTCCTCCAGATCTTTGCTTTGAAGAATGGCCTTGCTCTCTCTACACCATGAGCTCAACTGTAGCTTTCTTAGTGGTCATCACCATTACCCTGGGGTAGGCCTTCAGAAATAATGACTCCCCGTCACAAAGCAACATGAATCCTCTCTCACCAGAGACCTCAAGGCTAGCATCATTGTTAGGAACCTGGGAAAGACACAAGAAGAAATTTCACTGCTATATCAGAAGACCTCTGCTATCCATCCCTCTGGTGCTTCAGCTAGACATGGCTGGGGCTTCTGGAAGTTTCTGTGCATGTGCTTCTCTCTCTCTCTCTCTCTCTCTCTCTCTCTCTCTCTCTCTCTCTCTCTCTTTCTCTCTCCATCCCACCCTTTCCCCCTCTCTCTTTTTCTCTCTGAATCTCAAGTTACCACTGCATAGTGGGCTTCTTTTTCTTTCTCATGAAGCTGTCCCCACCCCAGTGCCTGAAGCCATCACCTCCCCCTCATACCCATGTAAGGAAGGAAGTGGCCTTGCTGTCCTTGTCCTCTGAACATTTCTCCATCAGCCTCTTTCCAGGTGATGTTTACCTAGTGTGGAGTGGGAGGAGAGGGAACATCCCTGGTTAAACCATACGCCCAGCATTGGTGTCTACTGGCCCTCTCCTTCGGGTTCTCCCCTTCCCTTAGCTGTTATGTTTCCCTCCTGCCAAAGTGCTGACTGAAGCAATCCCTCTTATGATGCTGGAGGAAGATGGTACAACAGACACATCACTGTTTAGCCAATGCTTCTCTGAGCACCTGGCTCCCTTCTGTCTGCCATGCGGCTCTCTCTGCAGGGCTGTGCATGCAGGTCCATGCTCTCCTGGGCTGTGGCATGTCCCAGTCAGTTACTCCTAAGCATAGCTTGTTTGAAACCAGAGACACCCCCATATACATTAAGTGCGTGAACCCTGCCAGGACAGCACCTTCTACTAAGATAGTTCCTTCCACAGCAATCCCTGCCTCCCCAAGGAGAGGGAGGAGAGCTGCTGGTTGTCCAGGCACCTGCCTTCACTTCTGGTTATGCGTGATGAACCCCAATGCAGAACATGAGTCTTTATCCACATGGTATTTGCAAGGGGAATCTTTCTCCCTGACTCTTCTCTCTCTCCTTCCATGCTCCGGGCTTGTCTGTCATATTCCTAAATAACACATCACAGTCTAACCAAATCAATCACCCTGGCTCAAGGCTATCCACCCCACGGGGCCTTTTTGGAGAACGTGGTACAATCGTCCTGTCACTTTATCATCTGCTGAGACCCAGCAGCGGTGATCAGCAGTTCCTGTCATCACAACATTACCAGCCATCTATTTAGGCCAGAGGAGGGGGCTGAAAATTAAGCTCTGTCTTCATTCTCCCTCCCCGCACTGTGCGCCTGATGGATTATCCCCCTCCCCCCTGAATTCCACAGGCAGAGTTCCAGACCTTGCCCTCTGGGCTTGTCAAATATCTTTGTTCTACTGTCTGGGCATTTAGAGATGGCATCAAATTAGGGTGGATATTGGGAACATGGGGCAAGACAGGAGAGAAGGCTGATGTTAGTGCAAGAGCTTGGAGGTGAGACCAGGCAGTGATCAGAAGGGAGTGTGATGGACGATCCCACTGAAGCCCCCACACACAGAGGGTAGACAGGGAGATTAGAGATGTTGATGCAATGCCCAAGGAACCGGATGGCAGATGGACACTTCAATCTGTGGGCAGATGGGACACTCTGGTTGCTGCTGGTGGCCTATCATTCTGGTAGTACTGTTATAATCCACTCTGTGCTACTATCTCAGAATACCTGAGACTGAGTGATTGATAATGAACTACAGTCTATGTGACTCATGGTTTCAGAGGCAGGAAGTTCAAGATCAAGAGACCACATCTGGTGAAGACCTTCTTGCTGTGTGATGTTATAGTGGAAAAAGGGAAAGGTGAACTCATCCTATCAGACACCACCCCCCCCCATACATCCATTTCTTCATGTGCTCAGACCCTTTATGTCCCAATGACCCTTCCGGGCCCTGTTTCTCACTTCTTTTGCAATGGAGAGGAAGTTTCTAGCACATTAGCTTTGTGGGTCACATTCAAACCACGGCAAGAAGCCACCACTGTCTGTTCTGTATTTAGGTAAGATGTTCTTGTCTCTCCAGCCCTGTGTCACTGCCGATTCCTGGGCTCCCTCCTTCGTACCTGTTCTATCCCAAGCCCCTGCAGGCCCACTCCATATAATCAGACCCAAGGACTGTTTTTGAATTTCTCACACAGAATCTTTCAGTAGCACCCATTGGCCATCAGTAAATATCTTAGTATGACAGCCTGACATTCAGGAACCCTGGGTGCCTTCATACCATTTCTTGTTCTTAATTCTCCTTTGTAAAACCTAGGATTCAGCCAAGCCAAGCCACCAGCTGGCTCATGCTGTGTTATGGTCCACAGTAGTTCAAATCTGCCTTTTATGCCATTACTGGCTGAGAAGATCTCTCTCTCCTCTAAACTATCCCTACCTTTTCAAGTCCAGCTTAGAGAGCATCTCCAGGAGGAAGTTTCTCTAATGACTTTCTCCTCTCTACTGTTGTAGCATTTGGATTTTTTCATCTTAAATTATAGCTATTTATGGGCACATCTTGTGTACACCCAGAGGGACTGTGCCCATACCTGATTCCTCCAGATAAATTAATTAAAAGCCTCTCAGAACTCAAACAACATGTAAATATCACAAAATTTGACTTAGCTGGACACTTCCTGCATCGTGGGTTGGTGGACACCAGTGGTCACCTTCCTTTCTGTCCATACAAACCAGTGAAAAGGAGGAGGACAAAGAGACCTCCACAGGCATGGAAAGGAAACTCCAAACCTCCAAGAGGCACAAGACAGACAAGAGCCAGCTGTTTATTTGTGGCTCCCTGAGTTGTTTATTATCAGCTTCTCTCAGGTACAGCACACCTTTCTCCGCCTCAACGACAATTACTGAGGAAGCATTCAACTAATTTCCTCAGCTCCAACTGCCTTTAGTGCAGTCTAATTTGACATCACTCTCAGCTGTTTGTTTAAGGATGCAAAGAAGCTGAAGTGACAGGTGCCTGCATGCCAATATTTCCGTCTGTCTGTCACTGGGTAGGCCAGGAGATATTTAGAACTTAGGGACTAGCATTCTGTTTGTCCTTTGGTGAGACAGGGCATGCACTGCACTTTGACTCAAAGAGGAAAGTGACTCTGCCATGACATAACTTTCAGAGCCATCATGCATTTGTGAAAGTCTCCAGAAAAATTCAAGAACGCAAGTGTTTACCTGTCTCGAACATCAAATCGTGTTGTGATGCTGATTACTGGGGAGCAGATGGGTCTAACATGAGAGGCCTGATGAGAGAGAGGGAAATAAATCCTGCAACCTGTTGCAGGAGTGCGCTAGCCTTCTTGTGCAGGGAGGCCACTAAGAAAAGAGAGAAAGAGAAAGAGAGAGAGAAGAGAGAGAAAGAGAGAAAAGAGAGGAGAGAGACAGAGAGAAGAGAGAGACAGAGAGAAGAGAGAGATAGAAGAGAGAGAAGGGAGAGAGAGAAAAGAGAAAAGAGACAGAGACAGAGAGAAGACAGAGACAGAGAGAAGAGAGAGAGACAGAGAAGAGAGAGAGAGAGAAGAGTTAAGGAGGAGCTCCAGAAGAGAAGCCTGAGGGTAAAAAGAACACTATGGGGGTGAGGGTTCAATCCCCAAAAGGACTTTTGGCTCTGGGGAAAGAGAACCAGCAGATTTCCTGTCCCAGGCTATACAGCCTTCTTGCTAACATCCACTTTCTACTGTCCAACTCCAATCCTCCTGGCTCTGGTTTCTGCCTACCTCTGCTTGTTCTCCTCTCTGTAGAGAAAAAAATGTTTCTTTGCTAAAATTTTCTGTCCACAAAAATAAATTGTCATTGAAACCATTATATATCAGTATTATCTACTAATTCTGAGAAGCACATATTTTGTAAAAATAAAATGCAAACACTAAAATACACATTTTAATATTATATTATATGGGGCCTCTCACATAGTGTTTCTTCCACTGTGTTGCTTCATACATCGTTCATAGAAATCCCATGATATAGATATGTGAGTTAGGTGACTGACTCCCCAGTCCTGCACAGCATCATATCAGCTAATCTGAAATAGTATCTGGGGGTCCCAGGCCTCCACTTTTATTACAGTGGAGCTATCCATTGTCTTTAGAAGCCATGTCTTCTAAAGGTTGCTTTGAGATGTGTAGTGCTTGCCTTCCCCAATTCTTGGCACTTTTCGTTCATCCATTCAACAAACACCAATTGACCCCTCCTATGTACTGTCCTGGATGGACGTTAGTCACTGGTCACTGGTGAACGAGGCAAATGCATTGATGAAATCTGCAGTGGAGCTTGCAGATGGCCCACTGGCTCCCTTTGTCCTCTATCCATGGTTCAACTCTTTCCTGTTCCCTGTCTTCCTCCACTCCTCACATCAAAATCCCAGCCAAGCATTCTTCAGAATCTGCAGTAACCACCAGCACACAAAGAAGAGCCAGGGCCTGATAGCAGAGTGACTTTGTTTTGCAGAAAGTTTCTAAAGAGCATCCAGTCCCCAAACTAGATTACCTCTAGAGACATATGAAGATGTTCTGAAGACATGGGATACATCCAATAGAATGGATTTCCACATCTGCAGCTCCCATGCACTTTTTGCTAAGACTGATCAGCTGTGAATGTGTTTCCAGTGATTGATGTCATTCTGTCCCTATCTTCCTGTCCCATTCTACCAAAGAAAATGTATCCCTCTCCCTTGTTCTGAATCTTACTATGAAATATGACTTGCATGAATGTAACAAACCACTTGGGCATTAAGAAAAGAGGCAATTCAGAATATCCATGTGCCAGTCAAGGTGTAGGTATTTTAAACACGCTGAGATTTCATACAAGGAACTAGGTATTTACAAAATTCCAGGAAAGACAGCAGGGTTAGTTTAGAGGTGGGGTCCTTGGTATGATTTCTTCAGCCAGCCTAATGCATATCAGAGACAGGTGTCACAGAGAAATGGAGATGCCAGGTTTTGTCATGACTGTTCCTTGACACCCAGAGATCTGGAAAATAAATTCTGGAACCTGTTTCAGGAGTGTGCTAGCCTTCCTGTGCAGGGAGACCACTGAAAGCCTTGAGAAGGACACTCCCGTTTTGTTTCCACCTTCCAAATCTCACAAAATATGGCAGGTATTAAGTGTACCACAATTCTATGTGCAAGGAAGCACTAAGCATATGTAGTCATCTTTCCATCATCATCCAATGGGAAAGTGCCCCAAGTTCCAGTCTCAGGGAGTGCCCATGAACCCTGCTGAATTCCAAGGCAGCATAAACCTGTAGTGTGCTTTCATTGTCTTGTATAATGGGCTGGGGAGATGGCGCAGTGGTTAAGAATTCTTGCTGCCCAAACATGAGGGCCAGAGATTATCCAGGGTTGATTCCCAAACACCCACATAAAATGCTGGGTACGACCACACACATCTATAACCCTGTTTATGTAGAGATGGAAACCAGAGAATCACTAAAACTCATTGACCAAAAACTGAAGCTCTGGGTTGAGTGAGAGACTCCATCCCAAGGAAACAGGCAGATGAACAAAAGGAAGATATGTGATGTTCCCCTCTGGTCTGCACACACGTGTGCATGGGTGCCTACATCTGCACACCCATGTACATATGCTACACACACACCACACATCATATCACACATATACTACACACACATCAAAACAACAGCACATGTTTAGAGGTTCTGAATTCACAAGCTGATGGGACTAATGGGTTTCAGATGTAAGAGCATCACCTTTCCACATCCTGAGGGACATAACTCACAAGCAAAATGCAGCATCAGGAGAGGATGTTGAGCGTGGTCTTCTTTCATGCATGCAATTAATGCACAGCAAGGCTCTTCTCTATAGCTGAGAGCTGGCATGTTGAAAGTTTTCAAAAGCAACATGGGAAGTTTCTGTTTCCCATAAAACAGCCTCTGCATTTTCACCATTCTCCTTCAGGAGAATGAGCACGGCAGGTCCAGGATGCTCTGCACTAGCAGCTCACTCACTTCGCAGATAAGTATGCGGGAAGATTTTAAGGAGGAGAAGGTGAACGGTTCCACCTCCTTCCAGCTGCTCAGTGTCACACCCCCAACTCAAAGGAGCACAGATGAGAGGTACAACCACTTTTATTTCTTACTCCTTCCTGACGTCAGCTATTTCTTTACTCATTCCTACAATGAGCTTAGGAGATTTAGATAAAGTTCATGAAAACAACATATGAAAATTCTATCATAAGCAAACTTAACAATAATCATTAATAAATATGTATGGTAAGTCTCCTACTTTTGACTCAATATACCTTCCCCTTTTTGTCATGACTGTTATAGAAATAATTCCTACTCACCATGGCCATAATAACTGATTATGCAAAAGAGTCTCATTTCTCATGAAGAGAAATTTTTCCAAGATGCCTTGTATATTTAATATTTTCACCAAAATTTCATGCATCTATGTTGTTGGGTCAGTTATATAATGCTAATTATAGAAAATATTTAAAAGATGAAACCTATTTTACCATTTAAAACCAACGGCCACAAACACTGTTTTTAAATATTGTTTTAAGGTCTATATAATGTAATGATCAATAAGAGATTTTAAATTATACTAGTATATGATAACTCTGTAAACTTCTGAAGGAAGTAAAATGGCATTCAAGGAAAAAATAAAATATAGAAAATTTCCTGGCTAAAGAGTTTGTTTCTTGTTGCTTGTTTTTATTGATTATTATTGTTGCTGTTGTTTTGTGGCTGTTGTTGCTATTCTTAAGTGGCAATTGCAGGCATCAAGTGCTTCTATATCTAATTTCCTTGAAATACATCTAAAATAGTGCTGTAGTGATTTTTACCAGGGCAATATTTATATAACCTGAAAATAACACCTTATGAAACTAAACATGATAAAACAAATTTAGATGCCTGCTTCAAATACTCAAGGGCTATTTCTCATTTCTTATATGGGATCCCTGAGCAAAAATTCTTTAGGATTCCTTTTCGAATGCAGTGAGTGAAGTGAATTAGCTTGAAATGAAAGTGTGAGCGGTACCGGAGGGAAGTGAGGAAGTACTTTGACCACAGCAATACAAGAAGGTGTCATCTGTCTAGTAGGCCCGTGGCATGCAGCATTGGATTCCTGCTCTCTAACCCAAAGGAAAGGAAGTGTTCCAGGTCAAGAGCATGGGCTCTGGAATCTGATCACCTGGATCCCAATCTTGTCTCTTCCTCTTGCCAACAGGAGCACCTGGGGTATATGCTTAAATGTTGTAAACTCAATCCCACCCTTGTCCATAGAGATGGCCAGCCCTGCCCCTGGGTGACTGTGAGGACCAAGTGTGAGTGCCAATAAAGAGGTCTCTAAGAGATACCAGCACCTAGAAGGACTCAGTGAACTTTGCAACATGCCCCAGCAGTCTGGTTCCAAGGAAGGAACTGAAGCCACGAAAGGGCCTTAAGATCTCTTCCATTGGATTCCCAACAAAACCATGGCCATAATGTCACCAGCCAGTCCTGCCATGAGTGCACTGCTCTCTCCTCATACCCTCCTGCTCCCCTGGGCTTCACAAATTTGACCAAGATGCACACCACTTCTGGTTATGGAAGCAGGAGGAACACAGGAACTGGAGGGTCATTGATTGCAACTATGGTTCTGAGAGCAGCTGGGATGATGTGAAATCAGGGTTGCAGTCCCTTTGTGGAGATCCTGAAAGGCCATGGCAAGGAGCTCTGATGATGTAACAGAGACCCCATGATTTTAAAGATTTCCAGGACTATGGGACACCAACAAAACAACTGCTGGTTTAGCTCAGGTGGATATTCTCAGAAAGCAAACTGCACAGGATGAAGTTGCCTAATCCTTTTGGAGCCGAGAGGATTTCATCACAAGTCTCAGGTACCAGGCATGGAGCTGCCAGACTTTATGTCTAACCTTCTGGTTTTTTATCTTGAATTGGTCCAGTCTTTCCTTGCTGTGCCTCCATTATGGGCTAGAAGTATGTAACTTGTGTTTTGTTTTTACACGGCTCACAGTTAAGAGATTGTCATAAATCTTACACAGTGTTGTGACTGACAATGATTATGGGTACTTTTAAAGACTGACTGAATGCATTTTGCATCATGAGATGGCCAGGAGTACATGAGGAGCAGGGGAAGAATGTAGCGCTTTAAATTTGGAATGTCCCACATAATCTCACCTGTTGTGAATATTTGGTAAAAATTTGGGAGAGTTGTGGCACCTTTGGGAAAGTTGTGGCACCTTTGGGAGGTGAAAACTACCTGGAGGAGGTGTGTCACTGAGGGCTCGCCTTGAGGTTTGTTGGTCCATCATACTGCGTGTTGTTCTAGCTGTCTGCTCTGAAGTGTTTGCCCCACTGTGGTAAAACATTCCTTCGAAATGGTCAACTGCAATAAACTCATTTCATCTGGTCAGGTGTTTTGTCTCAGAAACCAGAGGGTAACTGCTCTAGACCCCTTGGTTGAGGTAAATGATTTTTCCATCTGCCATCCACCATATTTCCTAAGAGATGGTCTGTCAGTCAAGGGCAGAGAAGGGGCTTAAGGTTTGTGCCTTTCACACAGGTTCCACACCACCTCAGCAAGCAAGGCTCCAACCCAACTTATGAACTAACATTCCTTTTTAAAAATATTTTATTTATTCATTTTCAAGCAGAGAGAGAGAGATAGAGAGAGAGAGAGAGAGAGAGAGAGAGAGAGAGAGAGAGAGAGAGAGAACACCAGGGCCACCACCTTGTGGGTCTGGCTCATGTGGGTCCTGGGAAATTGAACCCAGGGCCTTAGGCACTGGAGGCAAGTGCCTTAACCACTGAGCCATCTCTCCAGCCCTGATCTAACATTCTTCTACATAGTATTCTGTTTATCATTTTCTTGTGTGTTAACCCAGCTATTAATGGTGTGTCCTCCTCATTTATTGCTGATATCTTTCCTTCCAATAGAGCCAGAGGCCTAGTCAGACTTGTTCATGGTGAGCCATCATTGTCTAGCACAGCTCCTAACACATAGTAGGCCCTTGATAAATCTTTAGGTACATTCCTAAATGGCTTCATGACTAAATGGATGACTGACAGGTCTTCCCTGCCTTTATACACTTATCGAGTAGAACTCATCTTCCTGCACATAGGGTTGACAGGACCTCTTTTCCCCACACCTGAGCTGATGTGTTTATCCACTCATCCCTCAAGTATTTTGTGAAACTCTATGCAACAGACACTGGAATAGACATTAGGTAGACATGTAACTCACAGAACAGAAGATGCACAGGCTCTAAGAAAGTAAACAGATACATGTTATCTTCATCCGTATGGTGGCTCAGAAAGGAAAAGAGTGGGAGAAGAGAGAAGCAGCGAGGGCTAGATTCTAGTTTAGCAGGAGGAACCACAAAGATCTGAAAGATGAGCTTGGCAAAGAGAGAGGGAAGATTGTTTCTTAGACAGACAGAATGCCACCCACACTGTTTTGTACAAATATGTAAGCACACACACAAGTTGCACACATGTGTTGTTCTCTTTGCTTGTATGTATGCATGATGTGCATGCTTGCATATATGCATGTTCATATGTGTGTGGGCACAGTTTTGTAGGTGCACATGTGTGCATGTGGAGATCAATATGGGCTGTCTTCCTAAATTGCTCTCTGCCTTATTTTTTGAGACAGGGTCTTTCACTGAACCCAGAATATTATCTGTTTGGCTCAACAAGCCAGCAAACAAGCCCCAGGGATTCTCTAGTCTTCACCTCCCCAGTGCTGACAGGTACCATCCTGCCAGGTTTCACTGAGGATCTGAACCCAGGTCCTCATGCTTGTACAGAAAGCACTTTCCCAATGGAACAATCTTCTCCTTCCAGATACTATGTCTTTCTTTCTTGCTTCTATATATGACTCCCTCTCCACCAAACAGAAATTTCTAACAAGGGTCATCTTATAAAGGAGGTGTGATCCTTCAACAGGAAAATTTAGTTTTTTCTGATCATGTATGGCCACATAAGAAACCTCCCACAGGTATACAGCTGGCCCCTGACCCCCCAACCTTGCCCCTTCGGCTTCTCTCCTTTGCTTTTCTTCCTTACAGATCTGGCGGCTGTGAGCACAGATGGTGAGAAGAAAAATGACTTATATTTCTTTACTCGGTGTGGAGAGTGTTATGGCGGACAGAGATAATTTATCTCCACAACCCAAATTTCTTCTTCTTTGGTTTGTGAGTCTTTGAAGACAACTATCAGAAAGGCATATATAGGCAGGGGTGCGAGAGGCAGTAGCAGAGAAGGTATTTGATTGGAGGCTGTGAAGCTACCTAAATCTCTATTGCTGATTCCAGAGTCATGACAGACACATCTGTGGAGGCCCTTTGGGGAGGGCAAAGAGAGCAGAGGGAGGAGAAATCACCTGCCTCTTCTCAGAGCCAAAGGGTCTGAGGATGATGGAAACTCTCACCGCCTTTAAAATTCTTCTAAAAATTAAAAAAGGAAACAAAACCAGTTCTGTCTAAACCTGGGAGACAGCAGACCAACGTATAAAGGAGCTGAGGTACAACCTGTTCTTGTGAATGCTCCTCCTGAAATTGGCACTGGAGACCTAGGAAGAGAAAATTCTAGCTACTCAGTCCATGTGTCTCCTTCCTCCCTTGTCTCAGGTGCTAGGGGAATCTAAGCCATCGTAGATTTGTTTTTGTCCTTAGAGCTCAGTGAATACATAGTGATCTCTGAGCTCTGCTCCATATACCCAAGGCTTCTTCTTCATGTATAATCTTGATTTTTCGCTTCCATTTCAATGGACAAAAAGAGAGAAATCTCAGGATAAAGAAAATGCCAGAATTGAAGGGTACTGCTGGACTCTGTGGCTCTGCAGGGACAGAGGCATGTTGCAGAAAACAACACAGACACAGCTTAGAAAATGTTTATCTGGAAAGAGAGAGAGAGAGAGAGAGAGAGAGAGAGAGAGAGAGAGAGAGAGAGAGAGAGAAATGTCAGCTGACATCTGTTCCTACTGTGGACATTAGGGCAGCACAGGCTCAGTCAGGTAGCCCTCCTGCCCCACGTGCTTACAGGACCACACTCCCTCAGTGACAGGCAGGCAGAGGGGCTACAGATAAATCCAGCCAGACAACCTCTGCTGGGAAGTTCTAACCAGGCTAGAATTCTGGGCAGCACTGTATTTGCTTCCTTCCTAAGTAGCTGTGTCTTTCTATCCCAAAGACAGAAGCATATACACACCAATACCAGCAGATGCAGCTCTTTCCAGAAAGCTGTATCAGGATACTTATCACGCACTAGCCAAAGAGAAGATGCTGAAAAACAGTACCAGACCTGGCTGTGTCTCAGCCCCATAAAGACTTTCCAATCTCTACTCATCTCATCAACTCCAAAAAACCATGGGCAGAAAACAGTGCGCAGTTATTCAGTGCTAACTATGGGTAGGTATGATGTTATTTATTGCAAGACTTATCCTGTGTAAACCTGACAATAACTTTTGGAGGTAGTTTTAGTTATTAGTTCCATTTTGTGGATGAATAGAAAAGGCTGGATGTTAATCAGATAACCTATGGTGGTTTGAATGTAAATGTTCCAAATGCACTTATGTGTTTGAATTTCTGGTGGTAATGGAAGGCTGTGGACTCTTTAGGAGGTGGAACCTTGCTTGAGCAAGTAGATTGCTGGGTGCAGGTCTTCAGGTTTTGCTCAGCCCCACTTGCTGCATCAGCTCTTTCTACTTTCTCCCTGCTGATATGAAAATGCGGCGCTCACTTCTTCCTGCTATGCTTTTCCTACCAATGACAGATTTCTACTGGATACTCTAAACCACAATAAACCCTTTCTTCCTGCTTCTGGTTATGTAACTGACACAAACCAAGATAGCCTAAAGTCATCCATAACTAGTAGTGGTCTTGGCCTCCCAGAGAGTGTTTCTATTGTGACTACAATGTCACTCTTGCATTCTACTAGGGATCTTAGCACTTGTCACATAGTATTATAATTAAGGAATTTTATATAATGACCAAATTCCCTCCAACAGAATGTCAGTGGAAACCACAGATACACTTGCCAGGCCTGTGTGTGAGTTCGTGATCCAAATCTAGCCATGTAGGCAAGCAAGGGCAATGCCCTATGGCAGTGGTTCTCAAACTTGGCTGCTATTGAATTAAATGTGCCATTAAGGTTGAGAACTGCTGATTTAAAGGATGTTAGAGAAACAAGTCAGAAGGAATGTGGGTCCCCGAAGGTCAGCATGGAGTGGAACCTTCTGATGACTGGGAAAATCTCTTTGATAGTTACAGGAGAGAGACATCAATCTGAAACCTAGTTACCCTCACAAATGCCATGGAAAAGAGATTTGAAGAGTTGAAGGACCTTGCTGGAGGTGCATTGTTGTTGGGGGGGGGGATTATGGGTGTTATGCCAGCTTCCCCTCGCCAGTGTTTGGCACACTCTCCAGCTGCTGTTGTCCACCTGATGTTTACAGGAGGTGATGTTCAGCCTCTGCTCCTGCCATAATGTTCCCTGCCATCATGGAATTTCCCCTCAAGTCTGAAAGCCAAAATAAACCCTTTCCTTCCACAAAAAAGTTGAAGGAGAAACCCAGTAGCACTTGGATGTCTAGAATTTCAGTGAAAAGGGGGAAAACAACAATTGTATGTTTGTGAGCACAAATATGTAAACACATATGTGCACACAGCTCACATGCACACATGCACAGCTCATATAATTTTCCTGCACAGTTCTCACTATCCAAGTCACCATTAGAGCAGCAATCAGCTACAGCCACAGCTTTCCTGGCTCCCCACTAGGCTCTGATTAAGAGGGAACTTCTTGCCCACCTTCCTCACTCCAAGGCAGGCTGAGCTCCAACTTCTTCCTGTATAGTCTCTTCATGATCATATGTAGCAATTAAAATTTTCTGGTAGGCCTTGCCTTTCCTGTCATCTCTCCTAGAACTTGGCTAAGATTTGTTTTGTGCTTGGTTCTTCTTGCTCAGGAAAACCCATGATTGCACTAACCAGTAGGTAAAGTTTTCCTCTCCCTGCTCCTTATAAATGTGAGGCCATGCCAATCAGGTGGCCTTATAATTTAAGAATGAGGTTCCTGAGATGCAGAGTCCACAGGGTGAGGAAATAGTGGCTACTCCCCAAGGACCCAAAGTGCCGGAGTCCAGGACCATGGACAGGGGAGTGCCTACAAGGATCACTGCATAGGAAGCAAGAACAGAATCTGTGTACAGGGAAAACACTATGGTCCCGCCTGGGAAGTGAGAGCTGGGAGAAGACATTTTAGGCATCAAGCCCTTCCAGGAAGACCTGAAAGTCCTTGGAGTTCTGGAGTCTGGAACAGAAATGCTAGCAAAACCGTGTGTGCAACAAAGCAGACAACCCAGGAAAAGGTCTGAAATGGCTTTTATCCCACACGGAATGCTATGAGTAACTGAGGGAGGTACTGCAACCCAAACTCTATGCTGAGTGCTCTACCTCTCCCAGTGGGGCCTCGGGAAGAACACTGGACCTTCCTGTACATCAGTTTCTTCATCCACAGAATGAAAATGATGGTCACATCTTCTCTATCACCTCTCCTATGATATATGTACCTAGAGCTGGAGAGATGGCTCAGCAGTTAAGGTGCTTGCCTGCAAAGTCTAGCAACCAAGGTTCAATTCCCCAGTACCCACAAATGCCAGATGCACAAAGTGGTGCATGGTGCATGCATCTGGAGTTTATTTGCAGTGGCTGGAGGTCCTGGTATACTACCCATTCTCTTCCTCTCTTATTCTCTCTCTCTCTCTCTCTCTCTCCTATCTCTATCTGCTTTCATATAAATGAATAAAATGTTTTTTTAAAAGAGTAAAACCTAACTTGTCTTTAGTGTTCCTGTGCTTTGGTTTTCTCCTATCTTTAGATTAAATTCCACTGCTGAGTAAAGTGACTTTACTATGGAAGCTGATCCTCAAATATTTGCTGAGGTGTTATTGATTTTTGTTTTCTTGAAAAAGAAGTGAAGTAAGCTCAGTTGCTTCTATTCAAGGAGAAGAAAAACAGGGGAGAGAAGGACAGAGTGAGAGAATCAGACTGTGTGGATGGGCAGGTCTGCAGTGGCCTTCTTGATAGCCCAGCATCCACACCTTCATGGTTAGTCTGGGGGATGCCTTAGATTTGAACAAAAGAGGGAGGCAAGGAGTGGGGCCCCAAGAAGGGTTCTTCGCCTCCAGACTCCATTCATCAATGTTCTAGAAAGATGGGTTATGACATTTTCCCCTGAGGAGCCATATTCTATGTTATGTAGACTCCCCTCAACTGAAGGCAGTGAGGATCAGCAATGATCCAGGGCCACTGTCTCAGTCCACTGTATTCTATTACAAAATAATACTTGGGATTTGGTAATTTACAAAGAATAGAATTATTTCTTACAATTCTGGAGGCCAGGAAGTTCCAGTTTGAGAGGCTGCATCTTGTGACAGCCCTCTGGCTATAGCATCCTATGTTGGAAGGCAGGAACACAAGAGAATGTACAGACAGCAGAATGGGGGTGAGCTCAGTTTTGTAACAAACCCGCTTCTATAAAATGACATTACCCCATTTATAAGGCAGAATCCTCATGACTTACTCACTTTTTAATGCTATCACGTCTCAATCTTGTTGCTTTAGTTATGAAATTTCCAAGACATGGATTTGGTGGGCATATTTGAGCTACATCAGGTAGCCAGTCTGAAGAGTGGCCAATGACCAAGAAATTGGTCTGAAATTTAATGGAAAGAACAGAGCAGTTAGCAGTGAACCCTAAAGCTAAAAGGTATGAGAAGAAGAGAGGCAGATAGGGCCGGCTCACAGTGCCAAGGTGGACCAGAGTTCAGAGCATGTAGAAGCCATGAGGTGGAAGTTAGATAGTGCAAGGACCGAAAAAGTCAAGTAAGGAGAGAGTAGAAACAGGACAGGCACAGAGCAATAGAAAACATGAAGAGGGACTGAGCTGCACTGGAGGGCTGGGACTCAAAGGGCATGTTGGCACCTCTTGGGTCAGCCTCCTCTGGGCCTCACTCACTTGGTCTGTTCCTGCTCATCTGCTCCAATGACACCTGGAAGCCCACCTCGGTGGCTCACATTCTTGTTGACTTATTCCTGTGTGTAGCCTTACCACAAACCCCGTGCAGCTTGAGATGCCCCTGATTGAATGCCTTCTTGTTGCAATCCAAAAACCTAAATGAAGACCACCTTGGTGGTCTGGTAGCTTGAGTCTCTGTGTCTAGTGTCACTGCCAGGCTTCTTGGGGGCATGTTTAGTAGAGCTGGGGCAGTGAACATGCCCTTGAAGAAGGGAAGTCAGCCCTGAACACCTGAAGCTTGTGGCTAGAGCCCTGCATGTCTGCATACAACATCCCTATCCCTGCCAGTGAGTCCCTGTGGCCTAGCTGATGTGCACTGTGTGTGTGACCACTGCTCATCTGTTCTACTTAGCTAGAGAAAACCCTGTTAGTGCCCCTGCCCTTCCTTGGAAACAGAATCATCATCAGCCATACATCCTGAGAGAGGGTTGGTAGCTGAAGATGCTGCTCAGCCCTCTGTCTTTACACAGGCCCTCCCCTAAAATTTACAAAGCCTGAAGCTAAGGATCAGAGGCACCCTGCTCATTCCTTCTCTTCACACACCAACAGGATCTCATACAGGATAGAGGTGGACTTGCACCTCCACCCTCTCAACAGCTACCCCATGTCTGACCTTCAAACCTTAAGGTATGCACACTAGGGGTGAAGTCCATCCAGGGATAAGTGGACCCATGGAGATGCCTCAGTGTGTAAAGCGAGGACCTGGGCTTGGATGCCCAACACTTATATAAAATACCAGCTATGGCATTGTGCCTGTGTGATTCCAGTGCCAGGGAGGAGGAGACAGAAAATCCAGGGGGATCACTGACTAGCTCTTCTTTTCAAATTGGTGAACTTCAAGTTAATAAATAGTCTCTGTCTCAAAAAATAATGTAGAAAGTTGCTGAGGAAGACAGACATTGACCAATGGTCTCACACACATGTGCACATGCACCTGCACACACATGTGTGCCCACACACAAACATGCTTACACACACACATGCCTTGAAAGGTAGTTCAGATATGTTTGGGTCCTGAGTTCTAAATACCTGGAATATAGACAGATGGGGAAATAAGTGTAGGGTAGCCTTGACATTATTTTCGATATCAAGTCCCCAACAAAAATAGAAATGTAACTTCTGGTTTCTTTGAAGGCTGTAGAAAAGAGCAGCAATTATTCACATGGCACTCACTACACAGCCAGCACCATTCTAAGTTGATTGTTAAAGAGCCCCAAGCTGTAGCTTCCAATGAGTAGACGCATTAGGCTCGTGGTTTGAGAGAGTACAATCCATCAGGTAGGGAAAGTGTGGTGTCATGATCTATGTGGTCGGTTACAGTGTGTCAGGAAACAGGAAGATCCAGTGAAAGTGAATGGAGCCAGGATACAACCCTAGAGATTGCTGTCCCCCACCATCAGTGACCAGCTTCTTCCTCTAGTGGGGCTCCATCTCCTCAAGTTCCATAACTTCCCAAAACAGCACAGTCAGCCTGTGGACAGTGTTGAGAAAGGCAGCCTGGAGAGGTGCTCAGAGGTCTCCCACTCTGCTAGAGAGAGATCAAGGCCTAAGGGAATCCTGCCCCCCCCCCAGGAGCACCTGCTATGGGGCATGGATGGTGTGGTGGTTTTGAATAAATGTCTCCCAATAGAATTTATTATAATTGTGTTTATTAAATTGTTAGTTGTCTCCAGGCTTCTGGCTGGAGGAAGTGTCACTTTGGCCTGGCCCCCTGGGGTCATGACACCCTTTCTAAATTGTATGCAAAATTCTAGGGATACTAATCAAAACAACAGCCAGAAACCCAGGTCTGGCAGTTTGGCATTTTGTCAATTACAGTGTTACAGTGTGCTTGCTTAAGGTGCTGGTGGTGGGTTTCTCTCTCTGCTTGCTTCTGTAAAAGGGAGTCAGCCTTTTTCCTTAACTTCCTTTGGGTCTGTTACTTCAATAAATACTTTCCTCCCCAAAATTGTGCCTGGTTTGGAGATTCATCACAGTAGCATGTGGCTGACTACAACAGATGGACTTTGTTTACACGATCTCATCTACCTTCATCTCTAGGAAGTTGCCAATAGTGCTTACAGCGGAAGGTGGACATTTAAAGCTTTAAAAGACGAAGGTTTCTGAAATGGCTTTGAGTAGTTGGCTTCAGTAGGATTTGAACCAGGTTCTCTCTGAATCTAAATAAATGCTATCTTGGACGTTACAATGGAGCTGCCCACTTCATGTTATCTTTATCTCATCCCTGCTTGACTACTGTGGGACTGTTTTCCTCTTCTCAGCTTCCCTTCCCTACTTTGCCTCCTCTCTTCTTTCCTTCTCCTTTCTGGACTTCCAGGCAGAGACCCTCCCTAGGTAGGTCCCTTCTATTTTTTTTAATAATTTCCAGATGGACTGAACATCCCTAAAGATGCCTCAGGATAAAAATTGGGAAAGGATCTCTCTCTCTCTCTCTCTCTCTCTCTCTCTCTCTCTCTCTCTCTCTCTCTCTCTGTGTGTGTGTGTGTGTGTGTGTGTGCAGGAGAGAGAAAGAGAGAGAGAAAAAACTCTCAGTCATTACTATAGGGGCTGCTGACACTCAGAAACTTGAAGATTAGTGGTAGCTCTTCCTGGCTATCTCCCCTCCAACAGCTGCTTAAGAAAACAAATCTACAAATATTTGCAAATCAACTAAGCCATGGCCCACACATACTCAGTGTACACATGGCACAGACACACTCAGTTTGTCTGGTTCCTCACGTGACCTTGAGCCTCAGAAACTTGTGGCCTCTCTCTCCTCAAAATACCGACTCAGTGTAACTGAAGAGTCACTACAGGCCAGGCCAAGGTTTATGCCTCAGGGAGGAAGGACCTCCATTTTATCTCCAAGTCCCTCTGGTTGGCTTCTCTAGGCTTACTGGTTCATAAATCTGTTATGCTCCCTAGGGAAAGAGGAGGCCCCTTGTTAACTGTACATTAGGGAGAGTGAGCTTCCTGGAATGCTTCAGCTAAGAAGGGCTTTAGGGACAGCCTCCTGTCACTTCCTCATTTTAGGCAATATCTAAGAGGTCTAAAGCCCCAGACAGTTGTAAAATTGTTGCCATTTTGCTGAATGGAAATGTGAGGGTGGGCTATGTGTATTTCGGGCAACCTGAAATTCTTAATGACTTCAAACAGTAAAGCAACTCACAGAGAGTTACAGTGGTAAGCCAGAGGTTTCTCCTCTACAGAGTCATGCAATGAGCCAGGTTCTTGCCTCTTTGGCACAGTCATTTCTAACCTGGCCACCACAAGATGGATGAGAAGGTGGAAGGTCACATATGAGAGTCTTTAATGGGCCAGGTCCCCAAGTGAAGTCAGTGACTCCTTCCTGCAATCCGCTGGCCAGAAGTTATCACAGTGTCACACTTTCTGACAAGCGAGGCTCAAGAAGGAGAAAGCAGTCATCCCTACCACTGTTTGGAAGGAAGTGTGGCCTTCTGTTGTAGTCAACCTTCTTGCTGCTGCACAGAAAAGAACCCAAACAAAAGCAGCTTTTGAAAGAAAGGGTTTATTTTGGCTTATAGATTCCAGGGGAAGCTCCATCATGAAAGGGAAAAGAACAGCATGAGCAGAGGGTGGACATCACCTCCACCACCGCACTGCAAATAGTGGCAGGAAGGTGTACCAAACACTGGCAAGGGGAACCTGACTATAACCCCTATAAGCCTGCCCCCAACAACACACCTCCAACAAGGTTTCAATTCTAAAACTGCCATAAGATGGGGATCAAACATTCAAAAGCCATAGTTTTATGGGGGACACCTAAATCAAATCAACACAATCCACCCCAACCCCCATAAATGATAGCCATAATGATATAAAATGCAATAAATTCAGTTAAACTTTAAAAGTTCTCATAATTTTTAACAATCCCAAAGATATTCACACATAATCTAATGTCTTTCAAATAAGCCATAATACCAAAACAAATAAACAAAAAAAAACCCACATTGGTACACACTGCAAAAGATAGCATTGGACATAGCAAAAACAGATTGCTACCAATACAAGATTAAAAAAAATAGGGCAACATCAAACTCTATAACTCCAAGTCCAATGATACCAACTAGTGAAGAATTTCTGGATTTCTAAATCCTCCCTTCCAGCCAGGCTACACATAGTCTGGGGAAACTTCATCTGGTGCTGGCAGCTCTCCTTGGCAGCTATCCCATAGTCCTGGCATTTCACTGGGTCTCCACTGTAACCCACAGTTCATCCTCATGGCTCCATTGGGCTTCCATGCAGGCAATCCAACACACCTGCTTTACATTCCCCATGATCATTTCCAAAAAAAAACAAAACCATGTTGCACATCCAATGCCCCTCTCTTACTGCATTTGTTATACTCTATAGTACAAGGTGGGCTACTAGCTTGTTAATCCAGAGAGGAACAAGGCCAACTTTGAAAAGCAGGAAAACTTCAACATTCAGGCTCCTTACATCGAGTCTGCATTCTTCTTGCTGCCCCAATGCATATCACCTGGACCAAACTCAATGGTTATAATCTCTCAAACAATTGCAGCTGATCAGGCATCTGATCAGCTCAGAGGTTACATTTCTTTCTGTGCCATCTCCATCTGCTCACACCAGTCCATTTCTACACAAAGCAAACCTGCACAAGTTCTCAGGACACGAGCAGACAGAATGAAGCAAGCCTCTCACACAAACTGCTTCTAGATCAGTTCCAACAAAGTTCTTTCTCAGCCAAACCTCACAATCCACAGTTCTTACTGCATACAGATCTTTCAACTTTGGCCAGAATAGTCCATCAAGATGTATACTTACAGCACTACAAGGTGTTTCTTAGGCCAAGGATTCAAATCTGTCCACATTCCTTCTTCTGCATACCAGTTGCAAAAGGCCAACGCCACAGAATCAGAATTCTAGCAGCAATGACAGACCCCACTCTCTAGTACCAAAACTGTTATAGTCAACCTTCTCATTGCTGCATTGAAAAGAACCCAACACAAAGCAGCTTATGGAAGAATGGGTTTATTTTGGCTTATAGGCTTCTTTAAGGGGAAGCTCCATGATGGCAGGGAAAACAACAGCATAATCAGAAGGTGGACATCACCTCCGTTACAGCACTGCAAACAATAGCAGGAAGGTGTGCCAAACCCTGGCAAGGGGAAGCTGACTATAATCCCCATAAGCCCGCCCCCAAGAACACACCTCCAAGGAGGTTCCAACTCTAAAACTGCATCAGTTGTGGATCAAGCATTCAGAACACATAAGTTTATTGGGGACACCTGAATCAAACCAACACACCTCTTTCCTTTGTCTTTGAAGCCTTTCCCTTAATCTTTACAGACAAGTATAAATAATGAAAACAATAAATAGTAAAAGGATCTAGTATGTTATTTGTGCATATATGTGTGTGTTCATGCATGTGCACATATATGTGCATGCCTGTCAGGCCATAGTAACCTTGGGTTTCATCTGCAGAAATGCTATCTTTTTTTGAGATAGGATTTTACATTGACCGGGGATTTACCAAGTGGGCTAGACAGGCTGGCCAGAGAGCCCCAAGGAGCCTCCTAGCTCTGCTTTCCCAGTGCTGGGATTGAAGCACACATCATCACACCTGGCGTTTTTCATGAGTATTGGTCATCATGAGCAATGCCAAGTGCCAAGTGCCAAGGAGATTGAATTTTGAGTGCTTATTATATACCAGATTCTGTGCAGGGAATACTTCATTTAATCTTCATAAATTTGAATGCTCTCTGTTCAGAGGTTAGACTACCAGGCTGAGAAACATTCAGTGTCTCCTCTTAGGCCACACAGCCTGCTGGGATGTGAAGCCAGCTTCAGCAGATCACAGTCGCTGAGCACACCAGGCTGGAGAACTAAGGATGACTGGGTTGGGATTCAGCCATGGCTGGGTCACTTCAACCTCAGAAGCTTGGCCATTATTCCCCACAGCAGTATCATCACCCCCACCTCCCAAGCAGGTTGTGAGGCACAGAGCCTCTGAATCACCAGACCCCTTGACAGCTCATCGCCTGCTGAGCAAAACTGCTTTTAAAAAGCACTTACTTTTTATGATCTAATTCAGGATGACATTGAATGTGCTTGGGCAGATGCCTCTGCCCCTTTCCCACCAGCTTCCTCTTCCTTGTACCCTCCTCCCTCTCTGTACCCCTTGCCCTCTGTACCACTGTGGTCCTTGTGGATATTGAAGTCCATGTCATCAGCTTAGGTTTTCCCTGTTGTTGGGACAGAGCAGCTCCAAAGGGTGGGATGGACCATACCCAGGGTGCTGCTGCCTGGCTCCCTCTCCATTTCCTTGCCCTCTGGGTCCCCTGGCCTCCGAAGTCACTGCCACCTGTGATGCAAGCCAGAGCATAGTCATGGGGTCATGGGCACCAGGAAGAGACAAGTGATGCTCAAAACTGGCTCTACCCATTATTTGCTAGTTATAGGACTTTGTTTAGTAATTAAGCAAATTACCCTCACCCTTTTCACAGAAAAAAAATGTGAACAATATCTGCCTTACAGAGCAGTGGTGAGGATTCAGTGAAGAACGGATCTGACATACTTTACCCAGGATCTCTCACACAGAAGGAACTGAAGGTGCTGGGTATAAAATGCACTGTTGAGTAGATATTCCCAAGAGTCTTCCCAACCCTTTCTTTAGTAAGAGGATTTCATCTCTGCCCAACTTCTTACCCAGCTCTTTGAGGGATCTCTATGCAGGAGGTGGGTTCTATGCCATGGTAATTCTGAGTTACTATGAGGAAAACCAGAGAGGACATACATAGAGAGGATTAGGGAATCTATAAAATGGATGAAGAGAGAGAGAAGAGCTAAGCCAGTGTGTTTGGGTTCTATTAAGGAGATTCTTTGAGAAAGGGAATCGGGAAGGAGCTGGGAAAGCCAGGTGTGCCATGAGGCCCAGCATAGACCTTTCCTGAGTGAAGGAAGAAGAAAGATTAGGAGCAAGCATCCCATCTGGGCAGCTGTACAATGCAAGGAAGGTTCTTGCAAATCCTTGAGCATTCCAGATCCCATGTCGACTGGAATGGGTCTTCCTCAACCTCCAACTTCACTTAGTCCCTGGAGAGAGAGAAAAAAAAACCTTGGAAACTCCATGCCAAGGCTGACGTGGATTTCTAAGTATAGCCATTGGGGCCCTCTCAATATCCAAGGTACAAGTAACGAGAGGTCCATGGCACAGAGTCTATGGTCACTACAGAGACAGGGAGGGGCAGAGGCTAAAGCTAGTGCAAATTCCTTGATCATTTCTTTTCCTAGTCTCTTAGAAAATTCTTCATCTTTTGCTTACATGTAGAATTAGAGGCTTAGCTCCACACCTCTGACTTGTTTAGTACAATGTTTATTTTACGGTTACTTAGGAAAATGTTCACTGGGTCAGAGACCTGGAGAAGTCTGCCTGATCAGAGAAAGCAGACCTACTCCCAATCTTTTTATGTAATTGTTTTATGCAAGACCTTCTAAACCCTCTTTCTAAGAACAGAGAGGTCATAAAATGACTTTGACATTGGTTCTTATGGATATCTGGATCCTCACACTTCCCTAGCCCTGGAAGACCCTAACCAGGGCTTCTTCTCAAAGGCCAAAAGTTGTTCAGGGTTGGAGGGTACTCAGCAGAAGTACAACATGAAGCATCCTGCCTCACCCCAAAGCAAACCCCACAGCTGGGCAGCAAGGAGTGAAGTCAGGAAAAAGACCCACTGAAGGGGTGGAGGATGGGAGGGTGGATGGAGAACCAACACAGGTTTCTACTGTGCTTTTTCTGGTAGGATACCCAGGCAAGGCCTTCTAAGTTGAGTGAGCCTGGGATAGCTCTCAGGGCTGCAGGGAGAGCTCTGTCTTTTAGGGGACTAGTGGTGTGGTGGTCCCTTCTGTGGGTTTGGTGGCCTCAGCATCAGACCTACACTCTTGTCTGCTTCCCTCAGCAATGGAGGTGGCATCTGGACTCTAGCTGAGGAAAAATTGATTTTGATTTCCTCTTGTTCCTGTGGGGCTTGACAGTTGTGACAGGAAGCCGAAACCTAATAAAGACAGTACCTGAGCAGTTCATATACATATCCTGAGCCTGCCTGAACCCTGCTTCAGGAAGGAAAGGGAATGAGGAAGGAAGACAGGCGCACTTCTCTGAAGAGCTCAGCCAGCATTGCTCCCCTTGTGCTCTGGCTAGGGGCTTTCACACACACCACTGGAGAGACAGACACAAGAGACAATAGAAGTCTGGTAAAGATGAAGAGGTTCCTAAATACCACCTCAGCAACTGTGCCTTGAGGTTCCCTTTCACTGGAGACCAGCTTCTGTCTGTGACATCCTCATTCTTATAAGCATCTGAGTCTGAACTCCCTAGTTGCCATTTTCGTTTCCCTTTTCACTATCATCTACTTCTAATAAACCTCAAACTCTTGTCATTCCTTCGTTAAATAAATGTTTGTTGCTTCCTGTCAATTTCAAGTTCAGACCTTTATCAGACTTCTGAGCCTCAGTTCCTCTCCAGTTACGCACTCACATAGCTCTGAGAACAAGCTTATTAAAACCTGTGCTTATGATGGCATCATCTTGTGACTCAAAGATTTTTGAGGTTTGCAGTGAGAGGGCTACTTATTCTCTCTCAGATTGGCAGCCAGAGCATCTGCGTTCAGTAGTGAGAACATGTCAGGTCTTGATCATGTCCCTCCCCTGCTGAAACATCCTTGCTTTTTTATTGCTCAAGATAGTCCTTAATGCACACACACACACACACACACACACACACCCCACACACATGCATGCACACACATGCATGCACACACATGCATGCACACACATGCATGCACACACATGTGCAAATGTAAACACATACATATGCTCAGAAATGCACATATGTTCACTTTGCCTAGGTAATTCTCATTCAAACCTCTGAGCTCATTTTCTTTGTAAAAACATCATTCTTCATACTTCTGTTATGAAACTTTCTCACTGTTGTTATCAAACTATGCAATAAATGAATATATGATCTAATTTCACTCTTGTCTGCCCGAGTATGAACTGCTTGAGGGTGAGAACTGGGTTACTCTGTGTTAGACAGATCTCTTACCTTCCTAATATATAACAGACCTTTAGGAAATAGTTGTTGAACAGATGAATGAACTACCATTTATTGAGTGCCAGGGTCTCTGCCAGGTGCTTCATCTCATTTAATCTTCAGAATAGCTTTTTCAGTTGCATTTCCACTCCATGGAAACCTAAAATATCAAAGGTCAGGTTAGAGACACAAAGCTATTCTGCACCCCAGCTGAACAGGTCTTTCTACCATGTGCTAAATACACTCACTCTGTGCTTGGTCGCCTGTTTCTGAACTGCCTCTCTCCCTTCCTCTACTGAAATCCTAGACTCCTTCAAAGAATCTCCTGCCATTTCCTCACCTGGCCTTAAATACATGTAATAAGTAAGAGCAAGGGTTCTGAGATTAGGGAGGCTAGGGTTTGAATTCTAATTACTCTTCCCTTCTAAACCATGTGACCCGAATCAATTTCTTGATTTGGTCACTTATGACCAAACGATCTATAATTTGCTGATGATAAGTATCTTATGAGGTTTATTTTGAAGTCTGATATACACAAGGACTAACATAAATGGTATTATCTAACAACTCTGTATCAGCTATTTTTAACTGCTGAGGACAAATACCTAACCAGAAGCAACTTATGGAAGGAAAGAGTTGATGTGGGCTTACAATTCCAGAGAGTAGAGTCTATCACAGCAGCAGTGAGGAGCCAGCATCATATCTTTTTATCAACATGGAGGAAGCAAGCAGGGGCAGGCTAAGAAACCTCCAGGCCTACCTCCACTGATACATCTCTTCCAGCAAGGCTCCAGCTGACATAGATTCCAAAACTTTCTAAAGCAACACTACCAACTGGTATTAAATAGTCACATACATGGATCTATAGGGATTGTTTTACATTCAAACCTCAATTATCAGTGACCATTTCATACATAATTCTACTGGAAAAAGAATCAGCCATCAACCAATCACCTAATAAAACATTCCATGTAGATCATCTCTGTGTGTTCCTTCAGAGTATGTGCCTTGTAACAAGCTGAGAGGATACATTGTTTTTCATTCATTTATGTGCCTGCAATCTGTGAGTTCCTTGGTAAAAGGTTACAGGGGACCCAGACTCCCAAGAGTTTGTACTTCTTGGTAAAAGTTGAGTATAAAGCTGAATATAAGCATCCAGTGAAAACTGATAGTAAAGAAACATGGATGCTTCTTTTCAAAGGTCAATAGAGACCCAGTGATGTTGCACTTTATTTGATGGAATAGAGTAGCTCCTGGGGGAGAGCCTGGAAAGGCAAAGAAGCTCTCTCTGACCCAAAGTCTGGGCTTCATGAGTTACGTCCACGTCAGCCTTACAAGGAAACCTGAGGAAGTGGGTGGTATCATTCCCACTTTAGCTCCATAGACAGGCTCAGAGAAGACTTTCCAGATATAGCCATTTGCTTCTTAACTCCTTACACTTTTAAAATAATTAAAAATAAAAAAATCCATGATGCCTATTATTACAACAATCAGGAGGCTGAGGCAGGAGGATTGTGAGTTTGAAGTTAACTTGAGCTACATAGTACAACTGTCTCCAAAAAGAAAAAAAATGTCATTATCATTATTGATCCTCCAAGAAAAAAGCAAAGGGCATCCTTCAAATTCCAGCCCAAGGGAAGTTCCCACAGAAAGAGAGGCTATTTCCTCTTTTGACAAAGGCATCAGTGACAGTAACCAAGAGATTTTCCTGAAGCCTGTGAGCTCTTCAGGAGCCTTTGGTCAAGCCCACAGAACAAAGCAGGCCCAACAGCACCCAGCAATGGGCCCCAAGGGTGCAGGTGCTGTTGCTCACCCAGCCAGGAAGGTAACTGTAGCTGTGGCTTCTCAAGGGAGTAGAATAAGCAGTCAGTAGGAAGAAATCGAAGGGATAAAGGATTGCTCAGGCCTCTAGAAACTGTTGGATATCTCCAAAGCATGCAGGAAGCAGAAGAGGTGTTAGTCAAGGGAACAAATAACAACATTCACAGTCTTTTCTTATAAAGTGCAACCAATTTTGCATAATTCCCTCAAAATGCTCAGCATGGATGCCCACACTGGGGAGCTGGTCAGTTGGGAGTCCAGGGCAAGTTCTTCTAAAGGAAGGTGACTGGATTATCCAAGCATCTGCCTAACAGCATTTCTGGAAACACCTCTGGCTCAAACTGGTTTCTTAGAGGCCATCTTCTGACCTGAAATCTGCTTCTCCCAACTCTAAACTCCTGGGGTGGTGGTAGGGCGGTGTGTTTTAGGACTTCTTTAATTGTTTTTGTCCTGTCTACAGGGAGAATTATTTGACTAGTTTTCTTCCATGATGGAAGGAAAGGAGATGGTGGATGTGTGGGGAAGAGGACCCAGTGCCATGGGCACAGCGGGAAATGCTTTGACAGACGGTAACAAAGGAAAGGAGGAAAGACACAGGAATAAAGGGACTCCGACCTTGTTTTCCTCACCCCACACTTGTCTTCTTGAGTCCATCCTGCCAGATGCCTAACCTAATGTTCTCTCCTTTCCCACCCAACCCTGTCAACTGCAATAAACATCCATTCTTCTTAAAAGGGTTTTTAATTTTTACTAATTTAGCATCTGCCTGTGTCTATTATGTGCTGCTGTAACAGAATACCACAAAGCAGGTATTTTTTTAAAAAATAGAAATGTATGTGGTTCACTGTTCTGGAGGCTGGGGAATCCAAGATCACAAGGCCACAACCGGGCTATTCTATGGCAGAGTGAAAGGATCCCATGATAAGATATCATAAAGAAAGGGGGCAAGTGGGACTCATTTTTTATAATAAGCCCACTTTCAAAATTATGCTTATTAATTTGTGAAGACTCCATATGTCATAATGGAACAATTGCCTGGTAAATGTCCCACTTTTAACACTGCTGCACTGGTGATTAAGTTTCACACAAACACATGAAATCACACCATAGCCATGACAAGTTTCCTTCAGCTCGGTGTCAGGGCTTGAAGATCTGACCCTCTTGAAAGATCATTAGGACCACAGTGGATCTGCTTATAAGGAACTGAAAGCCTCTTTGGAACACTTTACCTTTAATAAAGAAGAGTCAAAAGCAGGGGACTTGTCTGGAACTGGAAGAGTGGGATGACTCAGGAAAAGGCTAAGAGGAGAATGGTTGACTCTCTATAGGGGGACCAAGAGGTCCAGCTTGTGATGCCCCTTGACATGTGCAGAGAGAGAGAGAAAGAGAGAGAGAGAGAGAGAGAGAGAGAGAGAGAGAGAGAGAGAGAGAGAGAGAGAGAGGCATGTGCCACTTTGTGTATCTGGCTTTATGTAGAGACTGAGGAATCAAACCTAGGCTGTTGGGCTTTGCAAGCAAGAACCTTAACTGCTGAGCATCTCTCCATCATCTCCCCTGAAATCTTAATGATGCTCAGAAAAAGAGCTGTGGCAATGCAGATGGAATCCAGTGGATCCAGTGCAGTTTCAATGAGCTCAGTTCCTGCAACTGTGGGGCAGCTTTTAAAAATAAAGCTCTTCTACTCTCAGTGGTTTCTCCCTATGATGAAGACAGCGCTGGTTGTCAATACAGCCTCAGGCTCACAGTGTCTAATTAGACACTGATGATGACTTCAACATAAAGCTTTGCACTATGGTTAGCACACTAGGAAGAGAAAGAACAGTTAGTTTCAGTTGGTGAGGCCCTTTCTCTGCCTGCCTTCTGGGATTCCCACAACTCAAATGATCTGTGATGAGGTTAACACAGCCCTGGTTTCTCTGGGCTCTCTCCTTTGGGAAGACATTTCTTGCCTACTTTGAGCTGAATGTTTTACCTTAAGTCTGACTCCCTGTGAGCTGAAGGGAAGAGAGCCAAGTGTGAAAGAAGTAACTAGCCCAAGGTTGCCAGCCATGGTCTTCAAATAGCTCCAAATCCTCTTGCCTCCTGCTTCGGATCGTGCCTCCCATTCATGTGTGTTTCTGTTGCTTATCTTTCCTGTCTTTGCTCCCTGAACACTTGGTCTACCTGCAGTCAGCAGTCCGTGCAAAGGGGAGCTGGGATGGGGGTCTTTCTGCACTGTCTCCACCAGCCACCCAAAACCACTGCAAAATTGAACAAGAAACTACCATTGGACAAGGACAATTGATACTTTATCACCAAGATCTAAATGACATCTTTATTAAATGCTGGATCTTTTATTCATCTGCCACAAACACCATACGACAAAGCAATCTGAATTTAATACATGAATTCCCTTCAAGCAACACCATTTCTAACCACAAGTTCTGCACGTAGGTCAACTCTACTCCGGGTGACCAATGTACTTCTCTTTTGCATAGTATTTTACTTATTTTATGTGCCTGGACTTTGGAGAGTTTGTTATGTAATATTTACTTCAAGTCTTTTTGATGTTGCCAAAGGAAACTTACTGACCACTCCAGGAGCATCTCCTCCAAGCCCAGACAACCAGCACGATCCCTCTGACATGCATCCTTCCTAGTTGCTTGCCATACTTGCCAAGGATGCATTTATATCCATCTTAAGAAATAATACAGTTTTCAGTGGTTTTACACTTTACCTATATGGGACCACGTGGTGGTAAATCTTTCCTGTCTACGTGGTTGGATCTGGAGTTAACTAAGAGACACTCTTATGAAAGCATTTCCAGGAAGGATTAATTTAGGGAGGAAGACTTGTCCCTAGAGTGGATGGCACCTACCATGGTGTCATGGTTTGATCCAGGTGTCCTCCACAAACAAATGTGTTCTGAATGATCCATCCTCAGCTGATGGAAGTTTGGGTTTTACAACCTCACTAGAGCTGTGTTGTTGGGGGTGGGTTTATGAGGGTTATAATCTGACTTCCCCTTGCCAGTATTTGGAACACCTTCCTGCCGCTGTTTCCAGTACTGTGGCGGAGGTGATGTCCACCCCTCTGCTCATGCCATCATTTTCCCTGCCATGATGGAATCTCTCCTCAAGTCCATAAGCAAAATAAACCCATTCCCCCACAAGCCGCTTCTGCTTGGGTTCTTTCTGCGCAGCAACTAGAAAGCTGACCGCAGCACATGGACAGCCCAGGTACAAAGAATTCCAAAGGCATCACAACATTTTTTCCCCTGTCTTCACACCTTCCTTATTTTGAAGCTTATGTGTTCATGTGTATGCAAGCGGAGGTCAGAGGACAGAAGACAACCTTGGGTACTGTTTGTGTCCACCGTGTTTTGTCCAAATTATCTCATTGGCCAGAAGCTAAAATGGCCACCCAGTGAACCCCAGGAGCCCCCTGCCCCCAGCCTTAACCCTTTACATGGGTTATGGAAACCAAACTCTCCTGGGACTCTACCTGCACTTCCTGCTGGGGAGTGTGCCCATCCTTCCAAGACATCAAATCCAGCAGCTTTCCAGGAAGGTTTTAGGGCTTTTGCATCAGATAGGACTACTGAGGATCCAGCTCCCTGGACTGGGCTCCTCCAGCATGCACATTGTCATTGCTCAAGAGCTAGCCTCTATCCAATTGTAGGCCAATCTATAAATGCCTTTTCATAATATTTATTCATTCTATCCATACTGTTCCTCTAGAGAGCTCTGACTCATACAGATCACAATACAAATGTTATGCCACAACCAACATTTTCTCCTTTCCTAATTAGAGTTTATACAAGTTAATGTCTTTAATTCATTGGGCGGGTTCTTGAGGTAGGGTCTCACTCCAGGAGCCCAGGCCAACCAGGAACTTCAACCGGGAACTTACTGTGTAGTTCTAGGCTGGCCTTGGACTCCCAGTGATCCTCCTACCTCTGCCTCCCTAGTGCAGGGATTAAAGGTGTGCTCTACCATGCCCAGTGTGTCACTCACTTCTTTTAACTGTCATAGAACACTCTAGCATGCCACATTTCATCTTTCTACTTACATAGTGTTGGTTCATTTCAATTAACTTGCATATGCTGTCTTTCTCCAAAGTAGAACACAGAGACTTCACTGCCAACCAAGTCATGGTGCCAAGAGCTGAATTTACCTTCTTGCTCAAGACAACTACAATTGAGGAAACTAGTGTGAAATAGAGATTTCTAAGATATTACGCACCAGACGACAGAGAGTGATCATCCTTGAGAGATGGGAGACAAGTCAAATGAGCCCCAAATTTGCTCCCATTTACTGACCAGCCATAGTGTAGAAATCCAGACAGACAACTCCCTGTTTGAAAATTAAGTTGAGAGGCAAGGCAGAGAAAGTGGCCAGGGTTCACAGGACAGAGTACAGGAGAGGGAGGGTCAACAGAGAGGGGTAGAGAGCTCTGGAGAGATGCAGGCAATGTCACTTGAGAACTCAGCAGAGATCTCATGCATGCGAGGACCTATGTAAGACCAGGAGAAATTCAACCCCCTCCCTACCACAAAGGTGAGGAAGAATGGTGCCCAGGGTTCATATGGGGCTTGGAATAATACCTGTTCTCACTTGCTAGACTAGAAGATCTCACAATTCACGGGGCATTGGGTTGAATATACAGAGGGCTTGCTTCAGTAGTGGAGAAAACTAGCTTTAAATTAAATGCTGCTCTGGTCCCATCTAATGAATCTTAAAAGCAATACCAAGAAGCATTTATGTGTCCAAGTAATTTAACTGTATCAAGAAAGAAGCATCAAGAATATTTATCAGGGCCGGAGAGATGGCTCAGCAGTTAAGCACTTGGCTGCAAAGCAGAAAGACCAGAGTTCAATTCTTCAGTACCAGATGCACAAGGTAGCACATGAATCTGGAGTTTTAACTTGCAGTGTCTAGAGGCCCTGACATGCCTATTCTCGATCTCTCTCTCTCTCTCTCTCTCTCTCTCTCTCTCCTTTCTCAAATAAATAAATAAAATATTTGTTAAAAGAATATCAGGATATAAAAGTATTTGGCACCCAACAAGGTAAAACAGATAGTATCTCACTTTCAATAAAAAATACTATCAAGGAAAAAGTAAAAAACTATTGATGCAAAGAAGTGGGGAAATTTGGACCGTAATGAGGTAAGTCACTGAACTGAAACTGACCCAGATGAACATAGATATATTTGAGTTATGAGACAAGGATGTTAAAATACGATTTATAACTATATCCCTTATGTCAGGAAGAATAAGGAAAAAAGCTATAAGAAATATTGAGTTTATTGCGGAGACATGGGAAAGATATTTTTAAATACTCAAATCAGACCTCTATGCACGAAACCTATATGATCATGATTTTGATGAAAATTTTATTACATAGGGATAACAGCAAATTGGAAATTGCAGAAGAAGAGAGCAGAGAACTGGAAAACTTGAAATAAAAATTATGTATGTTGGGCCTGGTGTTATAGGTCCCAGCTACTCAGGAGACTAAGGCAGGACTGGCCTTCTTGGGCCAGACTGGTCAACTAAATGAAACCTATCTCTAAATAAAAGAGTAAAAAGAGAGCTGGTCATATCTCAGTGGTAGAGGACTTTTCTAAACACATACCAGGACATAAATTCAATCCCCAGGTCCACAAAAAGAAACAAGAAGGAAATTGATCTGAAATAGAACATAAAGAGGAAAGAAAACTGAAACCATGTGAAAACCACATCAGTGAGCTGCAGGACAACTCTAGGTTCTAATCATACACACGGGGTCACCAAAGAATTAGGCAGAAGATCTATTTTTCTCCAAATTTGATGAAAACTATAAACCATACATCCAAGAAATTCAATGAATTCCAAGCACAGGAAATTAGAGCCCCTTCTCCCAGGCACATCATAATCAGTTTTTCAAAACTAAAAAGAAAATCTTAAAAGTGCTCAGAAAAAAAAAAGATGTTGATATAGAGAGGAATGTTAAGCAAAGCCAGCTGGTGAGATGGCCCAGTGGATAAATTACTTGCTGCACAAGCGCAAGGACCTGAGTTCGACTCCTTAGTGCACATGAAAGTGTCCAGCAGGCACGGTACTCCACCTGTGGTACAAGTGCTTTGGAGGCAGACAGAGGGCATCCCCAGGCAAGCTGGCTAGAGAGCTGAATCCGCAAGCTCTGAGATCAAAGGAGAGACCCTGTCTCAAGAAATTAGGCGGAGAACTATCAAGGAAGACCCATGATGTCAACTTCTGGCCTCCACATGCATGTACATATATATGCACAGGCAATGACACACGTGTGCCCACACACATATACACATGTGCCCACACCACAGACACATATACGTGCAAATAATATATGATTGGACAGTTGAGTTCTCCTGTAGCTCACTGATGGGATTTTCGCATTGTTTCACTCTTGTTTCCTCTTTGTATTCTATTTCAGGTTAATTTCCTCTGTCCTTTCTTTTTGTGGACCTGGGGATTAAATTTATGGCCTGGTGCATGTTTGGGCAAGTACTCTATGACTGAGCATGGCATTATATTTCTTGATGAAAAATATGGGTTAAAAAACACTGGAGAAACATCTTTAAAGCATTAGGAAAATGTTTTTCCAACATGAAGGCACAATAAAAAATACTTTCAGACATGCAAAAGCTGAAAAAAGTTTGTCAACACCAAGTATGTACTACAAATACTATTGAAGGCAGGAGGCAGACAAAGTATATCAAATAATAATCTGTATGTGTAAAGGAATGGACTCCAGAAATAGTAACTTCATGGGTTAATGTTTCAGATTCTTTAAGTAATTTAATACCTTCAAAACAGAATTGCTGTGCTGGGGAGATAGCAGCGTTGGTAAAGCGCTTGTCTTGCAAGGAGGAGGACTTGAATTTCATTCCAGCCAGCCATGGTGGTGTGTGTACTTGTAAGACCTGTGTGGGGAAGGAGGGCCCCTTGGGGCTTTCTGGCCAGCTAGTCTAGCTGACTAGGTGAATCCTAAATTAATGAGAGACCCTGTTTAAAAGCAATAGAGGTGACAGCACCTGAGGAACACCTCAGATTATCTCCTGGTCTCCACACTCATGCATGTGCACCCACACACATGTAGAGTTAACTATGTAAGTAATAATAAATAATAATGTAATGTAAAAATTATAACATATATAAAGGTGAAATGTATATCACGTAGCACAAAGTCCAGAGAAGGAGAAATGGAAGGATGTTTCCAGATGGTTCGTCTCCTATATGTAAAGTGGAAATACTTTGGACATGCACTGAGAAAACTTTAAAAGTGTGCTATAAATTCTAAAGCAAACGCCAAAAAAGTGTAGCTGAAGAGATGGTAAGAGAGATAACATTAAATAATAAAAATAAACCAAAAGCCAAGCATGGTGGCTCGTCCCTTTGATCCCAGCATTTGGGAGGCAGAGGTAGGAGGATGGCTGTGAGTTTGAGGCCACTCTGAGAGAACACAGTGAATTCCAGGTAAACCTGAGCTAGAGCGAGACCCTATCTCAAAAAAACAACAACAAAGAACGAACAAACAAAAAAGGCTTTGAAACAAGAAATAAGGAGAAAAAGAACAGATGGGACAAAAAGAAAGCAAATAGCCAGGTGTTAGATTGAAACCTACTTATATATATATCAATAATAATGTTAAATAATTGCTATATTCCAATTAAAAGTCAGAGACAGCCGAAGCAGATTTTAAAAAGGTAAAACCCAGCAATATGCTGCCTACAAGAAAAATAGGTTAAAAATAAAATTATGGAACAGATATTTTTATAAACACTAATCAAAAGATAGATGCATTGGCCATTAATATCAAAGTAGACTTCCCTGGAAAGAATATTAACAGGGATAAAGAACATCATTTTATAATTACAAATGGGTCAATTCATTTTGAAGACATAATCTTAAACATTTATGCACCTAATAACAGAACTTTAAAGTGCATGAATCAAAAACTGATAAAATTATAATAAAATCTACAATTATAATGGAAAATTCAATTTTAATATCCCTTCTCTCAATTTTAACCCCTTCTCAATACTTGGCATGACAGCGTATGGGAAATCTGTAAGGAGACAGAGAACTGAAACAATCCAGCTGTCCTGGAGGATTAGTTCTGGACACCCTACAATGCTGATACCACAGTCTGTGATACCCAAATATTTATATAAAATGGAACTGTTTTGCATACAACCAAGACACATCTTCCCATATATTTAAACTCAACTCTAGATTACTTATAAGACTTCACACAGTGCAAATGCAGGGTAAGTAGGTATTCTATTATGTTACTTGGGAACAATGACAGGAGAAAAAACCTTGCACATGTTCAACACAATTAAAAATTATCTTCAATCCAAAAATGCAAAGGCAGTATATATTAAAATACATCTTAGCCTAACTGGCATATACAGAAGACTCCAGCCAACAACAGAAGAAGATGCAGTCCTTTCAAGTAAACATGGAACATTTTCAAAGACAGACTGACTATATTTGAGACCAAAAAAAAAAAATCAAGTTTCTATGAATTGAAAAAGATCAACATCATTCATTTTTGGGGAAGTGCAAATTCATACAGTAAGGTTCTGTATTAGGTTTAATAGTCATACATAGAATGATTGAGAGAAACAGAAAATGGAAGAAAAGATTTGGCTCACAGTTTCAGAGGAGTTTCAATGCATCACAGAAGAGAAGAGCTGATGGAGCGCCTCAGCTCATGGAGTCCTGAGCTTGTGGCAAAGACTGTCACATAGCAGGAAGCCGACAGAAGGGCCAGAACCAGGGGCCTATTTGTAACCTACCAAGCCATCCCCTAGTGACCTACTTCCTCCTCTGGAACCTCCTGGGGAGCCAGTGCTCAAACATGAGCCTACAGAGGACACTTCTGGACTCAAACTATGAACAGGCACACAACTATTTGGATGACCTAAATAGAAAAGGCTGTCTGTGCCATATGCATGAAGTGTTTGACAGGATGTGGAGATAACTACATTCTCAAATGCTACTTTTGAGAATGTAACCACTTTGGAAAACTGTGAATTCCTTATAATGTTAACCAGATACCTACCACCTGATCCACTCATTTTACTGTTAGGTACTTATCCTAGACACATGAATGAGAGCATATGTCCATACACACACTAGTACACAAGTAATCATGGCAGTTGTATTTGTAATAGCCAATAAAGGAAATGACCCAAATGTCCCCCAACAGAGGAATGCATAAACAAGCTGTGATGTGGTAGTTTGTGGAAAACTGCTCAGTAATGAAAAGAAATGAACAATCAATTCACACACGTTGAGCCACAAAATAGTTCTGCTATGTGGAAGAAACAAAAAACAAGACAAAAAGATTATGCACTGCATGATTCCACCTACATAAAAGTCCTGAAAATGCAATGAATCCAGAGTGACTAAGGCTGGTCAATAGTCATTTAGAGGAGAGGAGAGAGTGGGGAGGTGGAAGGAGAAAGCACTCCAAGAGAGCACAGAAAAACTATGGCAGGTGAAAGCAGAACATGTTTATACCTCAAATTTGGTTTCGCTGTACACACACACACACACACACACACACACACACACACACACACAAGTTCGTTGTTGAGGTCCCTAAATCTGAGATGGTTAAATGATCCTACTTTCTTGTGCCCAGTCTAATTTCATAAGTCCTTAAAAGTAGAAAGGCTTTCTGGGCTATGCTCAGAGAAAATGATAGTGTGAGAAGCATTTGACACATGCTTCTATTTCTAAAGGAAGGAGGCATGTGCCAGAACCAGGGAGAGACCAAGGAAACTGGAGAAGATACAGATGACCCCAGAGACTCCAGGGAGGAATGCAGACCTGCCAGCCTACACCTTGATTTTAGCCCATGGAAACCCACATTAGACTCACTACCTGCAGAACTGAAAAAGCTGAGCCACTAAGCTTATGGTCAGTTGTTCATAGCATTAATGGAATCGTAAGATGCCCTACTTATTTCAACATTTAATATCATGTTTGAATTTTTAAAATTTGTGGAGTACATGGTATCTTTTTAAATTTTAAATTTCCCTCATCTTTGAGTTAAGCCTCAATTCATATATTTACTCTTCCATAATGGTTTATATTGGACTTTCTTCTCATTGACTATCAAACATTCTTATGCTTTATTTATTATAAATATTTTCACGCAGTTTGTTCATGTCTTTACCTTTGTAGTGGCTTTGGACAGTTGTAAGTTCTA
Organism: Zapus hudsonius; assembly: GCA_004024765.1. NCBI lineage: Eukaryota > Metazoa > Chordata > Mammalia > Rodentia > Dipodidae > Zapus > Zapus hudsonius. The sequence goes on from PVHP010000265.1 coordinate 70,406, forward strand.
TAGTAAAATGTATCTGTGCCTTAAAAACTTGAATGTGTGCAGGCATGTTTGCATGTGTGCGAGTGCACGTGTCTGTTCGTGGGTGCATGTGCACATGTGCATGGAGGGCAGAAATTGACATAGGTGTCCTCCTTGATGATGCTCCACTTACCTGTGGAGACAGCAGCTCTCGCTGATCCTAGAGCTCATTGGCTTGGCTAGATTAGCTGTCCAGTGAGCTCTGCCTCCCCAGCAGTGGGATGACAGGCATGCTTTGTCATGCCCAGCAGTTGACCTGGGTGCTGAGGATCTGAACTTAGGTCCACATGCTTGTGCAGCAACAGTTTATCCACTGATACATCTCATCACTAAAGATTTTTTATTAATATCTTTATTATGAATAGATATAAACATTGTATGAGCAAAGCTTGTGAAGGTGCCCCCATTTCCCTCCTCTCTGTCCCTTACCCACTGCAGTCTGTCCTTGATGTGCATACTGAAGCTCTCTGGTGGTGGGATTTTCCCCTAGGAGCCTGAGATCTTGGTCCCCATAGGATTTTGCCATGGATCCCAATTCCAGGTAAGGGTTCCTTTTCACTGAGCTGATCTCTTAGCCAATCAGTAAGCCGTTGATTATCCTCCTTGGTTTAGTGCCACTATTGCAGAGATGAACATTTCTTGACTTGCTGGTCTCTTCCATACAGCCCTGTGTTCAGCATTCTTGTGACAACTGTCTATATTGGGTATCAGTGGTCTCTGTTTTCTCCAAATATCATTGACCAATTTCCCCTGGCAGCTCATGCAACACCTTCCAGTGCTACACACGCTACCATCTGGGAGCTGGTTTCCATTCTGGATCTAGTAGGAAGAATTATATATATATATATATATATATATATATATATATATATATATATATATATATATGTGTGTGTGTGTGTGTGTAAGCAAAGAGAATCTTCCCTTATGTCCACTTATTAAAAATAACCTACCATGTTTTCTCCTAATGAATTTAAATTGTCTGTTTTAAGTTAAATATGTGTTTTAAAAATCAAATATAATCAATATTCTCAGCCTCAATTTGCAATGTATACTATTTTCTTACTCCTTAACGAAGAATAATCCTACATCAATCCCATGTCAAGTTTCCATATTTAAGTGAATTTGTTTCTGGCTTTCTGTTGAGCTGTTGAGCTCCAGATATTGTTTATTTGTGTGTGAGTGTGTGTGTGTGTGTGTGTGTGTGTGTGTGTGTGTGTGTGTGTGTATACACAGACATATGTGTACATGCATATGGAGGCCAGAGGGCAACCTTGGGTGTTACTCAGGAAAGCAATCTACCTTTATTGTGACAGGGTATCTAATCAGTTTGGATCTCACCAATTAGGCTAGAATGTCTCCTTCCCAGCAGAAGGATTACAAAGACACACAACCACACCAGGATTTTTACATGGGTTCTGGAGGAAAAACTCAAGTCCTCATGTATTTGAGCAAAGCACTTTATGAGCTAAACTATCTCTCTATCCCAATAAAAGCACGTCTTGTATGTGAACTCTTCACTTTTATACCTGTATCTTTTTTATGGAACTCTAGTCTTACACACACATCTTAGAATCACTTCTTGCCATCTATAAGCTTCCTAAAGGCAGGGTGTTTATCCATTTTGTTTACTACAGAATTCCCAGAGTGTAGATTAGTGTTGGACACATGGTATAAGCACAGAAAATATTTGATGAACAATATGCTTTTGGTATTAGTTTCTCTTTCATTGAAAATGCTTGTATTCATTTCAGAGGACTTCCATAACCAAGCTTACCTACCTAAGCGGCTTAAACTATGGTTTTACATTCAATGTGAAAGGCTCAGGAGGGCATGCTATTTCTGAAGCCTGAAGGAGTACATTTCTTCATCTCTCCAACCTGTGATGTCCCAGGTGTTCTTCAGATCAGGTAGACACAACTCCAGTCTCTGCCTTCATCTTCTCATGGCCATCGTCCTTCCTGTGTCTGTGGCTTCACATGCCACCTCCTGCCTGCCTCTTTGTCTAAGGACACCAGCCTTATTCCTACTCCACTGTGACCACATCATAACTAAATAAATCTGTAATGATCTTATTAGGAAATGCGGTCACATTTCCAGTCAAATATTGGAGCTAGGACTTAGACACACTCTTTAAGGTTCACAATTTTTCCCATCACTATGATGCATTCACTGCTTACTCAAGCCTTCTTTTTGTCCTTCAGTGACAATTATAATTTACAAGCACTTTTTTCTATTAGGTAATATCCAGCTTTTATTGATTTTAGCTTTATAGTTGTTTTTGCTGCTGAGAATATTGAGGTTATTTCATCTGTTACCTTTTTAAAGTAATTGTTACTAATGTATGGGAATTGTATTGATTTCTGTATGTTGATCAAAAACTTTATTGATCTCTTGTCATAGTTTTAAATGGGTTTTCTGATGTGTGTAAAAACAAAATTTAACCTTCATATGCTTGTTTCTTAAATGAGAACATTATTGTATCAACATATTGCCTGATATGGGGTACACTCTTCTCTTCCTTCTTCCTTCCCTCATTCCACTGAGGGTTATACATATTCACTCTGGGGTCAGGAATGCACCAATCAGTCTCTGCGGTGGGGACAGTGCCTCAGAATACTGCTTCCCATCCTGTGGCTTTTACATTCCTTCTGTCTTCTGCAATGTTCCCTGAGCCATGGAGGTTGTGTTAGAAGTTTAGTTTTGAGCTCTCAGAAGCCTCTGATTTTCTGCTTTGATGAGTTGTGAGACCACTAGGTATCTACTTTCATCCTATGTAGGAGGTTGTCAGGCTAGGAGTGACAGCAGCACTCATATCCGATCCACCACTTCTGTGTTTCCCAGGCGCTGGCACATGTGATAGAGATGACTTGTCAAATGCTAGGCAGTCAACTTTCTTTCCTTGCCTTACTGATGGATTTGTGGGTCTCCCTGGTATTGACCTTCATATTCTTTAATGTCCTCTAGTTAGAAAGAAGAGCTCAATATAACTATATTGGCCTTGGTTGGCAAATGGCACAAAGTTTGAGAAGGAGAACATTGACTTGAATGCTTTCCAAAGACAAAAATTCAGTTACTTCTTACATTTTCCTAGATACTGAGTAAAAGATTAGTGAATAATTACCAGTTGATTACATGAACATTTAAGTTAGATCTCTTCTTAATCTGAATCATGCCAAAATGAAATTGAATTTTCCCTTACATCTGTTTGCTAGAAAAGCCAAAAATCTTTCCTGCGAAATTTAAATATTTGTTTTATTTGTTGTAAAGACCTTTGTCTTATCATTTTGAGTCTGGAGTGTGTCTATAATGGTAAACTAAGTGTGTGGGAATGTTATTGTGGAGATTTGTTTCCTGAAGGTGGAGTTCTATGTTAATCCTTATTGGTTAGATTTTGCCAACCACCTTGGCGATGACAGATCCCTTGTGGCATCCTTCTCGATCTCATCAGCATGTAAAAGAAATGTGAGATTCTCTTAAAATTAGGAACATTGGTGAATGCATATTCCTTCCCTTTAAACAATAGCAACAACAATTTAAGACACTTCCATAGATTCATTTTAAGTGACTCATACAAAGAGACTCCTACAGGTTTTCTATCTAAATGATCTTATCATCTATAATGACACTTCCCCTCAATTCCTAACCTATGGTTTTGTTTCATTCTCTTGTCGTGCTGCATCAAGAGCATTGGGGCGATGGTAAAGACTGGGAAGGCTTGCTGTATAGAGACTTGTAAGTACAAGGCTGGATCATGCATATGTGCTGAAAGTCTTTGGCAGAGGCAATTTATCGGGTCGGGGATTTATAAATGTCCCATTTAACTTCTAGTTCACTGATTTCTGAAAATCAGAATTTACACTGAACTTTAGTAATGCTTCTTTTTCTGTACATATTGAAATGATCAATTTGGCTCATTTAAGTTATTAATGCACATTTTATTGATAGAATTTCTCATAATTTTCCATTTCAGAGGTAGGCTACGGTTGATTCATTATCTTTATGTTAAAAACTGCTGAATATAGGTTGTGAAGATTCATTTAGAAATATGTTGATTTTATTGGAAACACATGTTTCAAATTAAATTTATCTATAATTTTCTTGTTCTATATAGTATTTTTCAGCTTAGATATCAAAGTTATACTTGTCTCCTAAAATTGGTTGAATTAATGCTAGAAGAATTTGTAGAAGTTATAGGTTATCTGTTCTTACATAATATAAACTTACCCTTCCCTGTGGCCTGATTTCTCTCTTGTTTTTGTAATTCTCCTACTATTTATTCATTATTCACTGAAGCACAGTGGGTAAGTTATTTATTCAAGATGCTCAGAGATCAGCTGATATGAAATGTTCAGTTATTCCTTAAGACTATGGGCCAAATAATGTTTACTCTGCAAAACAGAAAAGAAACAAACCATGAAGACTTATTTCTTCCTTTCTAAACCTTAATTGCCCCAAGTGGTCTACCCTCTCCTCTTTCAGCTCCTCCATGATGCTTTATATATACATGATCTCATTGCAGTCTTGACGTAGAAATACTTTAGAGGTTGTAGCGCAGATTGAAGCCTTACCCTGCTCACTGCTGATGGTCTAGGTGAGTGTTTCTCTACTTTTCAGAACATACTGATGAGAGCTTCTGGGAAAGTACTCATCTTGTGTCCACAAGAGTGTCCAGTGGCATATTAGCCCCTTCTCATTGTTACGTCCAAATACCTGACAATTAACCAATTTAAGGAGGAAAGCTTGTTTGAAAGGATCTAGTCAATCATGGCAGGAAAGCCATGGCTAAAAGGAGCACAAGGCAGCTGGCTACACTGGATCCAGCCAGGAGGCAGAGAGCGATGATTGTGGCTACTCAGCCTGCTGTCTCCTTTTTATGAAGTCTGAGATCCCAGCTCACAGAATGGCACTGACCACATTCACATCATCTAGAAAAATCCCTTACAGACATGTCCACAGATTAGTCTCCATGGTGATTCTAAATTCTGTCAGGTTCATAATCAAGGTTAACCATCAGTAAGTGGCAAATGTCAGCAGCAGCTGATTCCTTGATTCAGTTTAGTGAATACTTGAAGGTTATGATGCCGTATCATAACCTGGAGTATACATACGTGTCCTCTATTGACCTACAAAGATTTCAGGTGCAGGTTGAACTCCTATGAAGATGAGCAAGCTATCCCCACAGGTTTTTGTGCTGTTAATTTTCATTTTCCCTTTGTTGCCTTTTGGCCTTTGGAACAATCTACCCAAGGCTCTCAGGGATTATGGATTGTTGGAGAGGGCCCTGTCTTCATCAAAGGGGACCCACACCTTTCCACTGACCAAAACATGGTGGTGGCAGTCAGGACAGTGAGGAAGGTGACTCTCTGGTGACTTGAGTCAGTGATGTGAGTCTCAGGGATCCATCCCCAGCCAAAGATTGAACTCACATCCAGGAGCTACTTTGGATGACCATTAGGAAAGAGGGTGGCTTCTCTGATGACATATACTTCAGTCTAGCTAAATGTGGAGAAAAGGAGCAGGTCGCAGCAAGACTGCGGATACTCATCGAGACTCCTCAGAGAAGCACCAGAGCTTTCTTTAGAGTCAGTGCAGTTCACAGGAGGCTTCAGGAAGCGCAAGGAAGAGAAGTTTGAAGAGCCAGAGGAGATCATGCTGTCATGTTTCATGGTGGAGGGGCCACGCAGGGCTCACAAAAGCTAGAGGGTCAGCCTTAAGAGCAAAGCTTCTGCCAGGCTGAATGTGTTCACTGCACCAGACTGTACAACGGGAGTTGAGAAGAGCTAAAACCCCAGAAGAATGACACTGCACTAACTTATCTCTTCATTGGCTCTTGTGGTCTGGTTGGCTGAGGAATGACAAGTGGACTTGGATATGCTACGAATTTTGTCCTAAGTTTTCCTTTAGTGTTTGGAACAGAAATATGAACTCTAGCAGGGCATGGTGGTGCACACCTTTAATCCCAGCACTTGGGAGGTAGAGGTAGGAGGATCGCCGTGAGTTCAAGGCCACCCTGAGACTACAGAGTGAATTCCAGGTCAGCCTGGACTAGAGCAAGACCCTACCTAGAAAACCAAAAAAAAAAAAAAGGACTATGAACTCTATAAGTGAATATGAAATTCTCACATGTTTTAGTAAATGCTTAAGCTGTATTTCAGGTAGAAGTTGCAGAAACTATTATAAGTGACTCCATCCATGAAATCCCGATTGATCTAAGAGGAAGCCTGAACGAGGCAGTCAAGTGGTACACAGATCCTAGTTCATCCATTCTGACATCCCTCCATCTTTCATTTATTAACTTGGTCTGCAGCTCTTCTTTCCAGCAGTCCCGCTGTAACCGTTACCTAATGTCAATGGTGAGGGAAGAAGGCACATGTTCCGCTGTCAATCTATGTGTCTGTCTCATGAAAGACAGCCTTCCCAACAGCCTCCAAGAGCATTTCTTTGAGACTCATTGGCCAGAATGAAGTCACATGTACATTCTTAACCCCATCACTAGTCATCAGAAATGGGACCATTGTTGTTGTCTTCGAATGAGGACTGGATTTCGAGAGTGAGGCCAGCCTTCTTCAAAGCACACAGCTGAATGGAAGCCAGCATAAAGATGAATAAAATCAGGATTCTTTGGGATGAAACACAATTAAGAGCTACTGAGGGTAGGAATATGAGGTGGAAAATCAATTCAAACAAAGGAATCAATAGCAGATAGTACACCCGATTTCTCCTAAATAAGGAAGCTTCCCAGCCCCAGCTCAGACTAGAACGGGATCGATATTTACTCAGGTGGTATTTGGAATAGACTTGAAATAGCCATAGGAGAGAAAGTGGGTGTTCCAACAGTGATAGAGGAGATCGATACGATGCCACTATGGATATTGGCGTGTTTCTCCCAGAGCCATTTCTGCAATATTAGATGCTGCTGCCCCCATATCCTTTGTGAGGTTTAACTTAATAAAGCCAGAGACAGGCTTTGAAATTGCCAAGATGAGGGCTTTGGCTCTTTTCAAACAGTGGAACCAACAGGAACCTCGGGAAGCTGCTCCATGAAGAGCCATTTGCCAAACTCACTGACAGCTGGATGGCTGCAGAGCATCCGCCGGACGGCCCTCCAGCTGGGAGCGGACTGGGTACCACTGTGTGCCGTGGCGCTTGTTGACCTCAGGAGCAGAGAAATGGCTGATCCCACTTTCTCTCCTCCCTCGAGGCATTTTGCATACACAGACCAGGGGCTATCAGAAAAAAGAACACGCAAAAATTGAATTCCAAAGGTCACTCTTTACCCAGTGAGAAGGCTCTATTTAAAGTACATCATTATTATCGTCATCAGCGACAGCCTGAGCTAGGAGCTTGGTGGAAATACAATTTCTGAGGCCACATTCATGCCTGTTAAATCAGAATTGCTTGTTCAGAGGCCTAGGAACCTGTATTGTAAGGAGGTCTATAGACATTTCCTCAAGTTTGAAAGACAGTCCTCTAGCTCCCTGTTACACTCATGACATTGCTAGGACATTGGTAAATATCAGGGCTAAGAAGGGTGTGGGGTAGGGATCCAGATTATGGAAGCATCCAGATAAGACCCCAGACTACCTCTTCTGGGAAAAGTTTATCAAATGGTTGAAAAAAAAAAAAGTGAAGACAGACAAGTAGAACCTGGAGGTAAGAGATGGATTACTTAACCCTGAGTGAGCCAAAGGGTTCACTCATCTACACTAAGGTCTATTGCACCGGGTATATGGCAGACAGACACCGCCAACGAGGACTTTCAGTGAAAAAGAGGTCATATATTTGGGCCAAGGCTTATGTTCACCTGACTATACACTGAACAACTCTAGCAAGGGCCTATGCCATTTTTGAGGTCCTGGAATTTTGCAATGTAGTGGCCCTGGTGTCACACCTCTGAGATCAAAGCATTTTCCACCTAGAAAGGACCATAAATCTCAATCCCTTCGATTTACAAACCAAAAAAGAGTGAACTCACTTGGCCAAGGTCACATGGTTAATTAAACAAACAGAGCCAAGACCTTGAAAACCAGATTTCTATCTGAAGAATTTAGTTGCTAACAGAGTTCAACAAGATAGAGCTAAACTGCTGAAAAAAAAAAAACATTCATTTTATTTGAACAACAATAAGACACTGATTCAAATATCTAAAAAGATGAAAATAGATAAATTAACATAAGATTCACTGCATAGTTATTAAAATGTATTTAGGAAGATATATGTTATTTTATTATCTTTTATCTGTGAAGATAAACATATACACACACATAAGTGTGTATGTGCTTGTATTTTAAGTGGGTTAGAGACTTGGGAACTGTGTTTTAGGAGATTTTTCCCAGCCTTCAGCTCCTGTGTCTTGTTACTGCCGCCCCTTCCAGCTGCTTCCTTCTCCACAGTACCCACCTATACAGCCTCTGGACCCCAAGAAGCAGTCATGTTCTGGACCGAGTCTCATCCGGAAAACTAAAAATAACATTACCCCAACCAAACCAAGCCAAGCAAGCTGATTGAATCAGACATCTGTGGAAGATGCCCAGACATTTGTATTTAAATCAAAACAAAGAAAAGACAAAACAAACTTCCCCCAGGTGATTGTGCACCCTGAAGACTGAGAAGGCTAGTCTAGGAACATTCTAGATTGAAATAGACCTGCTTCACGTCTTGTTGGTTAGCTCCAGGAAGCTAGCAAAGCTCATTAAAACACTGGCTCCCTTGACTTAACATTTAGAGTACGTACGCTTTCTCTAAGCTTACCCACTTCCTGACTATGGAGGATTCGAGATGGTCACAAATTCTTTGCTGTTTCTCTCACTGAGAGGTGGAGCTTGACGAATAGGGCACAGTGCAGAGCAGAAAGGGTGTTTGGGGACTTCTTAGGTTGAGTCATAAGAAGCCTTGTAGCTTCCACCTGAGTTTCCTGGCTCACTTGTTCTGGGGAAAGGCAGCTACCATGTAAAAAGTCCAAGCGTCTTGAAAGTATACTGTCCAAAAGCCCAGGTTAGACACTAGACTAATCCGTGTAGAGAGAAAGCATCTTGGCTCATCCTTCTGTTCTAGAGGCTGTGGATGAAGCAGCAATCATGGAGAGAGAGACAGTTCCAGCCTCAGCAGATGCTCCATCTTTGTACTGGAAATGAAAATGGCACCAAAAGCTCCAGTCTATTGATTGTCTGTAGCTAGTGGTGCTCATATCACTATTGTGATGTCCACTTTCCTTAGCCCCCCTGTCATACTTGAGTGACTAGAGGGTAGGCGTTTGTGCTGCAAAGAAACAGTCAGCTGACATGTCTGTACAACTTAAACTCAACAGATCTTTTAAGTTTTGTGGACTTCAGAGTCATTTTCCAAAAGTGTTTGTCTCTTCATCCTTCCTGACCAGCCTAGCAGATGACAGCATGTAGTTCACAGCTTTAGAAGGAAGCGTTTCTAAAGCAGATTTGTCAGGATGGGTATTTTTTTTTCCTCGTTGGCTTTTTTTTTTTCTCTAATAAGGTTCACCTAAATTAGGTATATGATACTACCACAAGAGTTCTCTGACAAAGAATTTTATTAAGACTATGGAAAGTATTCAAACTCTAAGTTCAAATGACATAAAATGAATACATATTACCACAAAGCAGTAAGTTCTAATACTTTTTCAAAACCTTATGGAACAGGGCCTGTTTGTCCCCAGCTAAATGTCACTTCCTCTGTGCTCTGTGGGGACTCTTCCAGATGTCCCATGCTGTCTGAGCAGCAATGCCTGACTCTCCAGGCTCCCTCGTTTCTCATTAGAGAAAGTTCTAGTCTTTGCTTACGCCATTTCCAAAGTAGAGTCATTAAGAACTAGGTGACTTGCCTAGAAGATTGGATTTCTCTACAGAATGATCTGTAAAGTGCTGGATGACTATTTCACTTGTTAATCCTAAGGATGGCTTTCCCCCTCTCTACCCCAGGCACTGTTTATGCAATCTGCATTCTCCCTGGTCTCCATATGTGCCCCTGGAAGGAGGAATAACAAAACTCCCTTTAGTAAGAAGTATGACTCCTCATTAGGTTCAATCTAGAGATGGCTTCCATTCAATGTTCTACGTAATGTCATAAATAATTCTTGATATGAATTCAGTGACCTCATAGTATGTAACCACTTTGTTTCCACTCTCATGGGACCATCCCTATGCCATATACAGCCACTTGTATGAAAGACTAGAGGAGACCCCATATTCCAGAGTGGCTCCTCTGTGAGCTTCTGTATTACTTCCCTGGATCCATGCACATCACCTGGACACTTCAATGAGCACTGATCTGCTGAGTCAAGTGTATTCATCCACTGGCCAATCGTGATTCTTACGGACTCCAAAGCCATAGAAGAGTAACAAAAATATTATCAATTTTGTATACAAATATTTCAACTTCTATATTTAAATAAATTAAAACATATACTAACCTTAGACTTTCCTCCATGGATTTGTTGAGCTTCCTCTTCAAAAGGAGGAGTTTATGTCTTACTGATGACATCCAGGAATCCACATTTGGAGAACATAATCCTTTCTCTAGCCATCTAATTTTAAAAGCATCTGATTGGCCCAGATTGTCAATTTCTTTGGAAACTTCATTGAGAACTTCATCTCAGGGAACACGGATTTTTACTGATACCAAGACTGTGTCACTGGTACCAAGTGTGGTCACTTTGGTGGGAGGTGGAAAGCCCTAAGGAATATCTTCAGCAGGTGCTAAGATTTAGAGCTGAGAAACAACACCTCTATAAATAAATCAGAGCTTTATTTGACTTCTCTAATGAAATACCTTGGAGCCCATGAGAAAGGTTGCTTGGTCATTGAATGAGTGTGCTAGACTCTGCAGACAAGTTCCATTTGAAGCACCCAAGTGATGTACAGAGCTGCAAGGAAACAATATAGAAGTTCACAAAAGAGCCCATAATACTTGATACAGGCTTCTTGTAGGTGCCCTTCCACTTGCTTTAGTTCAACCTGTGGCATTGCTGACCATACTTATGTGACAATCCATGCTGGGCTGCTTGCTCACCTCAGCAAGCTCTCTCCTGTCTTGGTGATGGCCTCCAGAGATTTTATTGATTCTTTGTGACCCTGACTCTGAGCCTTCTCGCCAATCTCAGGGGGGGAGCTAGGCCCATGGCTTCTTCCATGGGATTTTTTTAGAACTAGAAGTAGGGGGAAAAGGTCACTCCTTCACTGAGGGCAAAATCCAGGCCATGAGTTGTTAGAATTGTCAGCGACTCTATTTATCTTGTTGCTAAAGAAACACTGCTATCAAAAAAGAAAGCAAAGAGGTAGAGGCCAAATATTTAAGATATCAAAACAAACCCATAGGACTATTTAAGTAGATAATTCCAGTGATGAATGAGAACCCTTTCTACCTTAAATTATGTAAAATATTTTGGTCTCTTTCTGACAGAGTCACATTTGTGCCTAAGATTGTTTGTGTTTGGTTTCTGACACACTATGATCAAATGAGGTTTAATTTAAGAGCCTTGGGTATATCAGTTATTTTCTTGTTGATGGGACAAAACACCCAATCAGAAGCAGCTTAGGGAAGGAGAGGGTTTATGTTAGCTGGTAGTTTCAAGGGGAAGTTCCATCATGGCAGGGAAAACATCGTAGGAGAAGACAGCTAGTATCCTATCTTTACATCAGTAGGGGAGGAAGTAGAAAGAGACAAAACACTCAGTGCAGCTGGACTATAAAACCCGAGTGTTGGACACACTGCATTTAGCAAGCCTCCACCTCTTAAAGATACTACAATTTCCCAAAGCAGTGCCACCACCTTAGAATCAGGTATTAAACACATGAGGCTATAGGGGCATCTTATCCTCAAACCACCACACTGTGTGACAATAAATCACAATGACCAGTTGCACAGGAACTCTCTAGACCCTGGCCCACCAGCCTTCTGAGGAGCTCAGATTTGATCTAGAGCTACTGTGAGGTGTTGTAAGAAACCCTGTTGAGGAAGGATGGGAAGAGGCACACTGGCCTCAGCTTGGACCAGTGTTTGGTTACACATCTTTTTGCCCTTTGGACTTCCCTGAGCAAGGAGCTCCTTACCACTTTCTTTTCCAAGAGGGGCTTAGAATCCAGGTGGACGGTGTGGAGACAATGATTCTTTCGAGCTTACCTTCAGAATCCTTTCCTTGATTGAGCACCTTCCATTCATCGATCTCTAGGGTGAAGCAAGCAATGCACCTCGGGCACAGCATTATGAGAGCCCCTGCCTCTCAGGCTCTTGCAGGAGCCCTCAGCTTCTTCCTTGCCTCTCCCTACTCCCTCCCATCCTGGATGATCATAGGTGCCTCAATTGCCTGCGGGATGCAGAACATTCAACATGATGAACTTTGAAGAATTTCAGGCTGGAAATGAAAAAGTGAAATTTTCATTTTGACTTTGTTACTTAACCAATATGATCCTAGCCTGTCTGAGCCTCTGTTGTTTCTAATTCTCTCTCTCTCTCTCTCTCTCTCTCTCTCTCTCTCTCTGAGGCTGTAAAAATCCTTTGCTGGAACACTAGACCCAATCTTTTGCACAAATGCTAGTTTTGTCCATGACTCATTACTTATTTAATTATTTAAATAAATATTAAGTGCTTGCCATGATCAAAACTATAGGAAGCACCAATGATGAACACAAAGAAAAATTCAACAAATAATATACAGGAAATGAATTCTGAGCAAAATGGGAAACAACCACCAGGACCCTCATATCTTCCTGCTCAGTAATTCCAGGGGTCCAGGGGTCTTCCTTACCTGGATCTGAGCCTTCCCAGTTCTCTCAAGGTGACTTTACTTTTTACTTCAAGTTCACCTTTGTCCATAGGCCAATCAGGAGGAAGGCCAAAGGCTACTGGGATAACCCTAATTAGAACTGTCTTAAAGAAAAGGGATTCATGCCCAAGATATATAATGTGGCTCCTTAGTCTCAGTCTCACAAGACAAAATTAGCTGATGAGCAGGTCTAAAAAGGAGTGCACCTAATGAATTCTCTTTATTGATGTTTTTGGTCTCTCTTGACCTTCAACGACACAACCTTATATTTTGAAGTCCAGTATAATTGGAAATAAAATGAAACTTCTCATGCTCAGAGTTCACAGCACCTCTGAGCAGTGGCTGGAAATGGAATTACACTGTATATTTAATACTTGGCAGTAACAGGCAAGGAATAAAGTCCCCTGCAAATCTCTGCTCCTTTGCTGCCCTATCCAGGGCAAGACATGCCAGCAATTTAACAAGCTCAAGGGTGTAAATCATGCAGTGAAATCTCACCAGGGAGAACAAAGATTTCCTAAAAGAACAGGGTGGAGGGGGAAGCCACCCAGCACTAGGCATTTTAGGAGACAGTGTTCGTGTCTAAATGTTAAACATTTACATTTTACAGCAAAGTGACATTTTTAAAGGAGTTCTATTGCCCATTTGCAGCCGTTACTTGCTGTTGGCCATGGGCTCAGGGCTGGAGCTGGGCAATGAATCAAAGACACCCTTTGTGTCGTGTCACTAAGCAACTCCCTGCTCTTCTGTCTCTAGCAGAGCCCGAGCCCAGGCTGGGCACACAGCCTGTGTCATCTGCATGGTGGATTTACAGATCTTGATTTATGCCAGCCACAGTTTCCTGAGGAAAAGGCAGCTGAGTGTGGGCTCTGGCCATGTCTCAACTACGTGCTGGGCGTAAAACATGGAGCAAGTGAGGATTGGCAAAAGTGGACAAGGTCAGGCCTCGTGTTTGGTTTCTGGACTCCAAATCACCTGTAGAAGGATGTTTCAGCCCAGAGGAGGCAACTATATCACATACATGCCAATGAGCTCCTGTGCAACCCGAAACAGACATCACTGATCTATGATAAAGCATATTCTCCTGCTGAGCCAGAAATGGCTCAGAACTGTACTTAAAACACATTTCAGACATCAACTTCCAACTGGTCAGTTGGCACATGAGACAAACCTATTTGTCTCTGTGCCTCATTCTATGGGCCAAAAATCTCTTCCCCATCTCTCTTTTATAGTATGACTACAGGCTTCAGGAATTTTTTCTTACATACTTCTTTATTTCTATATTCTTGCATTTCTTTAGCAGCAAAAATAATGATAGTAACAGCTAATGTGTGTACTTCTTCTGATGAGCTGATTACATGCCTAAAGTAACTTAATCCTGATTCAGATATCATTGAACAATGATGCGATGTCATACAAAAGTGATGATGTTTGTTGCTTATCAAACTATATGTCAGGTTACATGGATAGATATGCTAATTGCATCATGTTCTCCTCTCACTGTGAACTGAAAACTAAGAGAAATGAAGAAATCACCCAGAATGACATAGTCAATCCAAGGAAAAGCCAGGATCTGAGCCCAAGAACATCTAACTCCAATGATGACATTCTCAAATAAGCAGTAGACTGGCTTTCAGCACAGCAGCCCTCATTTTGACATGCTAATTTTATTCTTTATTTAAGGAGTCAAGAAAGGAGAGGGGTGATATTTTGTATAAGAAATGGTCTCTAGAACTTCACTAACTCCAGCTTCCCTTAGAGCATCTTATGTACCCTTTCCATTCTCAGCATTCCTTCTAACTAGTCTATAGAGTAAACTTCCATAGAAAGAATTGTGGGAGCCGTGGTGGGGGAGACTATCCAGAGGCACGGCACCCCTCAGCAACAACACACTTGGGCCAGGAGAACCAGGCTAAGCACTAGGCTATCCATGGTCCCCTGCCACAAGGACTGATCCAGATTACCCACGGAGGAGGATATCCAGCTGATTGGGGATGGGGAGGGGGGCATTGGGGAATTGGGGATAACAACTCATTGTTGGCCCACTAAATAGTGTAACTCATTATGGACAATAAAAAAAGAAACAATCAAGACCATGGACTAGACAGAATTGAGTTATAAACTTAATTGCTTTATTCCATAGGTCACTCTGTTAGCAAGCAGGACTCCCTGAGTGTCCAAAGTGGACACATGGATGAAAGAATGTGTGACATCCCAGGCATGGTCCATGAAGGAGCCATGACATCCTCATCTCTTCAACTCCTGCCGAAAACTTCAGTCAAACTAAGACTGTCTCTATGCCATTCAAGATCTTTCTTAGTGCCCAGCCCTTCTCAATGTCTGCTTTGCCCAAACTGTCAACTGTTATCGGCTTTTCCTGCACTGCCTCTGCTGCTTGGCACTCTGACACTTCTTGGTGGCCACCCCCATTCATCATGTATTACTTCTGCAGATCACAGAATTTGGAATTTCTGTTATATAGTTTCTTAGAATCTAATAGGTCCTTCTTCCAAGCACAGGTCCCCCTCTACTATCCTTCCCGGTCTGCCTCCTCCAATGGACTATGTGAGCTTGGTTCTGAGATGTGTGTATGTGTGTGTATACATGTGTATGTGACTTGTGACTCTAATACCCAGTACTGCCTTGGTGTCTTCTTCAAAAATCAACTGATGAATGTGTAGATTATTCAATTCAATGGACAGATGAATCCACCATCAGGAATCTAACTATGTTAGCATGTATAGGAAGATTCCCACCTCTTCTGTTCCAAGTGAACTGGGATTGGCAGGTGTTCCCTGAGTTGAAGTAAATGTGAAAGCAACCAGCTCAACCTGCAGGGAGTTCAGGTGTTGGGCAAATTGGCCCAGAGAGATTACCTTATTCAGATGCTGTCCATCAGACAACTGTGGGTGCAAAGGGAAGCAAACAGGAGTGATTATACTTTGGTTTTATTGCTTAGGAGGCCAAAATCCATATCAGAGGTTAAAGATAAGTTCAAAACTTGGCCTTGGCATAAAAATGTGTATTGATTTCTCCAGAGCAGATGTGGGTTCACCCCTATAGTAGTATTGTCATCAAATGAGAATAGTTTCCAGAATCTATGGGTAAGATCATTAAACATCACCCTTCTGCCATAAATGTCATAAGATTTGCTAGTTCAAGTCAGGGGAATGAAGAAGAGGATCGATAGATTGGCATCACTGGGAAAAGAGGGCACAGTGGTCCCAGAGACCTAAGTGATGCCAACAACACCCGTTTCCTTTCGGTGCTCAGCTTACTCTGTACACGGCCCTCCTCCTCCTTCCTCAGGCTTTGGCCCAGTCAGATTCTCCAACTTGACATTTCGCTGTGCTCCACCAGCTTTCCTCGTTACTTTTTATTTTCCTCTGCTCACCTCCGAATCTTAGAGAAAGTTGGGTGACATTGGGATGAGAAAGAACCCTACCATTTGAAATGCCACTCTCCAGGATCCTCCTGAGTCAACAAGGTTAATGTGGCCCCAGTGGGGCTTCTAGGCTCAGATCATCCGAGGTGGATCCAGAAAGATGCAATCAACTACTCTTGTCTGGCTAAATGGATATATTAAGCTCCCAAACTGCTCTCCAAATACTTGTGTTTATGCCATATATTAATGCTACTCTCACTATTCTTAGAGAAGCTTCCTTTTTCAGATAGCAATGACCATTGGGGTGCTTCAAAACTCACCAAAGTGCTGAGAAGAAGGGACAGTGGAGTGTTCAGCACTAAGTGAGCCATCTCTATCACACTCTCCATGGCTCGAGGTCCATTACCGAAGAGGTGGTGAAAGAATGTAAGATCAAGGGAAGGGGAGGAGTGCTTAGAATATTATCTTCCAGACACAAAGTGGCCTTGATATTCATGGCCTCACAGTGGTTGACATCACCTACACAAGACCTGCATAAGAGGAGGGAAAAATGATGATACCGAAACAGAGAAGAAACTTGTTAAAAGAGGAAGGCATTTTGGAGGAGGGAAAAGGAGGGTGACGGGAAGAGACTGTGATCATGATATATTCTCTACATGCATGGAAGTTGTCCACAAAAAGTTTATAGAAGCTGCAGTCAATAATTTGCATAAGTGAAGCCCAGAGCACAGCCAAGCCTGTGGTAACATCATTAGAGAGCATCTGGGTGAGACTCTCTGGCTACATAACATTAGTAACTTCTCTGCTTTCTTGAAATTCTTACAGCAACTTTATCCCCGGGTCAGCAATCCCTACCTCAACCAAGGTGCCTGTGGCAGCTATCTACTCACTCTCTCTCAAATACAATGGGGGATCTGAAACTCGGGGGGCTAAACAGCCCATCCCCAGGCCCTTTGCCAGCTGGCTTTCTGCTACATTCTGCTAACAAGGATTTTCAGAATGACTGGAAAATAGAAGGACAGAAAGTATTTCCACTCATCTCCATTTCTGTTCAATATTTTCCAACAGAAAATACCATAGCCAATGCGTTCTGTTCTCCCTCAGCTATGGCCCCTGCGATGGTTAAACTTCACTGCCAACTTAGCTGTATTTAGAACTACATAAGAGACACACCTCTGGGTATATCTGGGAGGGTGTGTTGTAGTAAGCTCCACATTGCTTGGATGAATAACGAACCAAATACCGTTTATGGGAGGAAGGGATTCATTTCAACTTACAGATCCAGGGGAAGTTCCATCAAAGGCAGAAGAAAGTGTTTCCTTCCATACATCCAAGCAGAGAGAAACAACTCCAGCAAACAAACACCAGCAAGCAGCAAACACAATGCCAGAGCTCAAACTGCTCTCCACATACCTCTGGGTTGGAATCAGATCCACCCCCAGTGACACACCCTTCTAGTGGGCTAATGGAGCCTTAAGCAGGAAGCTTAACCTTAATTAAAAATATGTGAGGCTCTGAGGGACATATATTCACATTCAAACCACCACAGGGTGTTTCCAGACAGGTTTAAAAGCGGAAGGAAGTCTGACCCATTCTGAATGTGGAGAACACCCTCACCCCAAAAGCTGATGTTCCAAACTAAATGAAAAAGGGCAAAGGAACCCACAACAAAAAGTCAGCTGAGTACTGGCATTCATTCCCCTTTCTCTG
Source organism: Zapus hudsonius (assembly GCA_004024765.1). Taxonomy (NCBI): domain Eukaryota; kingdom Metazoa; phylum Chordata; class Mammalia; order Rodentia; family Dipodidae; genus Zapus; species Zapus hudsonius. The sequence goes on from PVHP010000265.1 coordinate 88,297, forward strand.
CTCTCTGCTTGGCACCATAGACCCAGCTACTCCCACAGCCATGCCTTCCTCATTACCAAGCATTTCTCTGAACAGTAAACCAGAATAAGCTCTTCCTCCCTTAAATTGCTTTGTGTCAGCTATTTGGGCTCTGTGTTGAGAAAAGTTACTAGTACAATTTGGACACTACACCACATAGCTACAGACAGGCTGATGTCTGAGCAACACACCCATGATCTGAACATGAGGTGCTCTGCCCTAACGGCCCAGAACCAGCTCCATGCTCCTTGTCTGCCATGGTTCCTGTCTCTAGTCATCCCACAATCCTGCTGCACCCGGCCTCAGAGGTGGCTGCTTCCTGCAGTTACTAATAAGTAGATTGTTTTGTGTCTTTTTCTTTTTTTTGCTCTTTGAGTCTTTCAGCATCCAAGTAGCCAACATCCTACATTAAATAACTTCTGGTAATAATAGCTAGTATGATATCTCCCCCAGGATCCTGAAGGGTACAGCCTCTTCTCACTGACCCTCAAACACTCCAAACCCAACATTCCTCGATTTGCTCCAAAGAGATATGTACTTTTGTGCGTGGTATGGCATAGATGTGTTACATGCATGTGTATGGCCTTCTGGTTTCATTGAGAAGTCTCTCACTGAGTCTGAAGTTGTGTTCAGTGACACTCAGTGGTGACTGGCAAGCTCCAGCAATTCTCCTGTCTCTGCTCTGCACAGAGGGGTTACAGGTGTACATGGTTGCTCCCAACATTTTGCATAGTTACTGAAGATCAAACTCAGTCCCTCCCTCTAAGGCCCTCATTGTTGAATGGCAAGTGCTCTTACCACTGAGCTATTTCCCTAGTGCCACAGAGATATATTTAATTGCTTCAAGTTTTATCTTTCTATTTTTATGTAGAAATCTATTCCAACTCCCTCACCCAAGGTCTTGGGGTTCTTAGGAAGTAATTTTTGAGAGTATCAGACCATTGGCCTCCTAGGCTATTCCAAGAGAGTTGAAATTGCTTTTGGACAAGCAAACAAGCCAGAAATATGATCATAAATGCAAGTTATGCAAGTTATAGAGGTGTACCAGCCCTTTTCCTAACAAGTGGCTTAGCCATTTTCACGTCTTTCCCCAGCCCTGTTCTAGGCTATGGAAAAATCTTCCTGAGGCAAATCTCAGAGCAGCCCCTGTGTCTATGCCTGTGTGCAAAATCCTCCCCTTGGCTGGACATGGCAGACTGTGTTTTACACTGGAGAGGACTATCACAGCACTGGACTAGTAGCAGGGCGTTTTAGGGAAGTACCAGGCACATGTAGTGAGTGTGGTGTATATTTCAAACTTGCTAAAAGAGTAGATGTGAAATCTCTGTGTGCACCCACACGTATGAGCGCAGCCAGAGGGCACCTTTCCAGGGGTGGTCCTTGATTTCCATCTCATTCTGAGACCAGGTCTCTTGTTCTCACTGTTGTTCACAGTAATTTGTCCTGGGCTAGCTGGCCAGAGAGTGCCTGAGAAGTTCTGTCTCTGCCTCCCTTCTTGCCATTGGTGTGCTAAGATTACAGAAGCCTGCCAACACTTCCCGCTTTTATGTGAGGTCTGGAGATCCAAACTCAGGTACTCAGGCTTTAGGTAGCAAGCTCTTTATTCACTGAGCTATCTCCCCAGATCAATTTTAAATGTTTTTTGCCACAAAAGAAAAAATATATTTGATGTGACAGGTTGATAATTAGCTTGATTTAATCATTCTATGATGTAAAAAACATATATTAAAATGTGGCATCATGCTCCATAAACATGTACAAGTATTATTTGTCAATCAAAAAAAAATTTCAAGAGCAAGAATTTAAAAACTGTTTTTAGACAAATTGAAAGTCAGACTATACTTCCTTCCAAAAAGACTTTTATCTCTATATAACAAAAAATGGGAAGGTTCTTGGAAGAGTCAAGGTCAGAACTGGTATAAACTGGTATGTCTCAGAACAGAGTCAAGAAAATTCTAGGGAGGGAGATCAGGAGCAAAGAGGTAAGAAAATGAATTTATACACTCACTTATGTAACAATGAAAATGAGTGTGTGGAGCTGGCAAAAGTTTGATACAACTGAGAAGTCAAGAGCAAGGAAGGAATAGGGGATGAATGTGCACAAGGCAATTGATGAATTGTGTCGTGTGCCATGCAGGAGAGAACCCCTTTTCTCCACACGAGAGTTTCATCCATGTCTCTGTGGCATCATTTATGTCTGTCCAGCAGGAAACCTGACCCTGCTTTGGAGAAAAGCCAGTGCCCCATCCCTGGGTCTCTTAAAAGTGGCACAGCACTGTCATGGATCCTCAGCAGTGTTTGAGCTGGGCAGAGATGCCAGTCTTCAATGGAGGGCCATTCACCTTTCAGCTACCTTGAATTATTTTAAGAAAAAAACCTCTTTCTTGGATATTATCCTATGTCAAGATTTATTTTGAAATCTCTTTCAAAAAAAAAAAAAGCTCAGCATGGTGATACATACCTATAACCCCAGCACTTGACAGGTAGAGGCAGACAATCAGGAGTTCAAGGCCAGGCTACATTAGATCCTGTCTTAAAACAACCACCATAACAAACAAGTAGCTTATAACTCTTAATCCTCGTTTCACCCTCACAAGAACCCCTGAGGTACCTACAAAAAGCCCATGTCTTTGAGGGGTAGTCTGAACACACTCAAGAAGAGGTGACATCTTTGGACAAGGGCCTGTATGAAGTCCCTCTGGTACCTAAGGAATATTCCATAAAAGAGACCTATTACTAAAGTCATGTTTTTATTTAAGAGTTTTTTTAGCTTTCTCTGCAGGTCTGTATTTATTTACAATCTATCTTCCCATGCTCCATGGGGCATCATCTTTCCCTTTGCCCCTACGAGGTCCTCTCTCCTATGCTGGGGTCCCTTCAACTTCAAGTTCCTTTATATCCAGCACTTCCTCATTCCCTAGTTGTCTCTATCATCTGTACAGCTTCTTCCTTGAGCTCACAGACTTCCCTGGAGAAGCTCTGGATGGTGAACCCAACACAAATAGAAGGTGTCCTGGTCAGCCAAATGCTGCTGGGATGAACCTCCAAACCAAGCACAGTTTATGGCAGGAAGGGATTTATTGAAGTTACAGATCCAGAAAAAGTTCTGTAACGGTGAAAAAGACTGGCCTGCTTTCACAGGTCCAGAGAGAGAGAGAGAGAGAGAGAGAGAGAGAGAGAGAGAGAGAGAGAGAGGCCAGCCAGCACCAACACCACACACACACACACACACAAAACAAAACATACAGGCAAATAGGAGGCAGGGGGAAGGGACAGATTTCCTTGCCCTTTGTATAGCCTTAGGGCAGGGTCTTGCAACCCTTTGACTTGTTGAGACTTCCTGAGTCTCTGGAATTTTTCTTCCTACACTGACCTACCAGGAATGGATGTTTGTTTCTAGCTCCTCTGAGGCTCCTTACATCCTGCTCCCTACTAAGATGGCTGCCTTCTTATAAACAGCATCAGAGACTCACCCAAGATTACTAAACAGGTCAAGTCAACAACAAAGCTTAACTATCATAGGTGGGGATATTGCCAGGTGGACCTGGACACTGTGTATACAGTTGTCACAATTGTAAAGTTTGGAGCACAGCCTCTTACTCTAGTGATAAAAAATTCCACTTTTCCTGTCTGAACTTCTCAAGCCGAGGCCCCAGGGGTCATATAGAAAAGAGGGAGGTGAGTGGGCTATGTAGATCTTTAGAAAAGATTCAGCATTCTCACTTCTTGCATGAAACTCAGTCTGAAATTTTATTCCTCTTCCCCAAAGTTTCATCATTTCTAGATTTAGTTTCTCCCTCCACATAATAACACCATATGTTGGAAATGCAGATATAAAGCCATAAGACTTACTCATCAATTCAGGTGTGCAAGACATTCACACTACTTTTTTTTCTCTTTAAGTTAAAATACACCTGACTTCACTGCTTCTCTCATCCTCCAAACATTTGCTGGCAAGAAAGTGAGTCCTGGTCATAGGTACTGATCTTTTTTTCTGACCTTCAAAGTAAGGATCTTACAGGGCTCTTCGGGCTTTGTTTCCACCCTCAGGGGCCTCTCCACTCCCCAAATCTAGTCAGTGTGCACACTTAGAACACTCCAGATTCCTTCTGAAGGCTGCAGCCTGAGTCTCAATATCACCCTCCTCTTTTTGTATGAATTTCTTCTAACCAAAAAATAAAAATAGCAAGCATCTGTTCCAGGTTCCCAGGAGCTAGGGCCTGTCACCCACCTGCATCCTCTCACCTCTGCTTCATGAGGCCCATCTTGCTCCTAAGTTTGGAGCTGCTGCATGGCATAGATCAGGAAGTGGGGTCCAGGAGAGAAGAGGGCTTCGCAAAAGTCATGTTGAGCAAGGAGGTTGTCACAGAGCCCATGTCCTCAGTGCCTTCTCTGGCTGCTCACCATTACCCTTTGGTTTTCAGTGATATTGGCCTTTCCTCCTCAATGTCTTTTATAAGCTGGGCTATTTCTTTTTCTGTAGGATGATTCAGGATGCTGTCCCAGGACCACAGGACACATTATTCTCCTCTTCCTTCTGTCACCAGCTTCCTCTTTCTACTAAGTCCCTTCCAGACTCTCCTCCCACTCTCCACAGTCTGTGCCATCTGACCAGAAGGCCAAGCCCTGTTTATTCCCCAAGACATTCCTCCATCACTGTTGAGGCTACACATTTCCTCCTTCAGGAAGTATTTTCCAAATTCACCTGATGGCCCTTCTGCAAGGTGCGGAGAAGCCTGCAGAGCCCTGTAGGATCCTCACTTTGAAGATCAGGAAAAAGATCAGTACCTATGACCAGCAGTGAAGTTAGGTGTATTTTAACTTAAAGAGAAAAATAAATAGTGTGGATGTCTTGGAGAGACATGTCAAATCAGGATCCTAATCTGACTTTACAAGAGGAAGGAACAAATTAAATTAATTTAAATCAGAAAGAGAATGAATGTGCTCAAACCAGCCAGTGAGGACCACACAGGATGGAGCTCACATCTACACTCACACTCCAGCTGGCTCTGATTCCACTTATCATGTTAACCATGGAAGTTGCTGATACTCTCTTCCTCTTGGGACATTAACTAAGAAAATGAGGACCAGAAGTGGTCCAAGGAACAAGGCTCTTGCCTTTCCCAGAACCGAGTGATGAGCTAGATTCCCATCTCAATTCCCGTCCACCAAGGGAGGACACAGCCGAGTAGCTGGATCCATAACTAAATACTGAGTTAGCTCCGTTGCTTTTGGGCAATGGCTGAGAACAACAACAGCACCAGCAGCAACAACAAGAGAGCCTGTAACAAATTTGTAGAGCTTCTAAAATTAGAATTGGTACACAGTTCACATTAACAGCATTTCCACTAACCATAGAGACAAAATCAGCACAAACTCTAGATGAAGCTTCTACAGGATTGACACACATATAATTTATTTGACAAGCATAGACTTTTTAAAAAGAGAAAACCACTATTAAATGTTACCAAAATCACTTTCAATTTGGAATATGACAGCCCACTCAACACTGTTGAGATGCCAGCCACCCAGGACCCAAGCTCTGCCAACTGCACGCTTCCTCAATACCTCCAAACCCACCTCGCCTGCCACCACGTTCTCATCTCCCTAGCCCCCCTCTACGTCACCAAACCACACACGAGGGCCCACAAAACATTTCTCTGCAGATGCTTAGCAACTGATGGAAACATAATACCATTTCATTTTTATTGGGACCCTAGAAAATACTGTTGTAGTATCTTGACAACATGTGCAGGAAAATACTGTTATTATGTTATAAATAGGAAATTGAGGCCCAAAAGGATACACAATTTGCCAATGGTGTGACTAAGCAAGCAGTAGAGACCACCAGATCCCAGGAATCTGTTCCTACTTTGTCCTAATGGCTGTTTCTCATGCTTGATGGGAAAGTTAAATTGGAAACTCATGCAAAAAGACTGGCAAATTCTATGAGTTCCTCTTCTGCTTCTGAAGCAATCTGTCTCCCTCCTGGGATGGTGGATGGCTCAGTAGGTAGGAGAACTGGCTGCCAAGCAGGACATGAGTTTGAGACTCAGCAGCTACATAAAAATTTGGCCTGTGTGGCCAGTGCTGAGGACAGGTAGAAGCAGGAAGATCAGTGGGCCTCACTGGTTGGCCAGTCTAAGCAGCAACAAAAAAATCCAAACTCCAAGTTCAGTTCTGTGCCACGGAAATAAGCAGAAGAGCAATAGAGGTGTTTGCCAGATGCTCTTTTCTGGCCTCTGCATGTGAGTACACAGATCATAAACATATGTACAGACACGTTTAAAGAGAGAGAGAGAGAGAGAGAGAGAGAGAGAGAGAGAGAGAGAGAGAGAGAGAGAGAGAGAGAGAGAGAGAAGAAATCTATCTCCCCTCTCTCCTACTACTTGCCCTTATTGTCTGTATTTAAGTTACGCCTCTGGGTTTCTGAGGCATAGAGTTGTAGTGATGCCATGGATGTATGCTTTAAACATCATTGCTTCTTTTCAAACATTTTGAGATAGTTTCCAGAATTTAACATTTTTTGTCCACGCTCTGATTTCCTATCAGAGATCCATGAATACACATGCTTATTCAGATAGGCTTCTCTACATAGGGAGTGATAAGGGTGGAGGTTAGCCCATTATCTGTAGGAGCCTAAGGATGCCTGGGTTTTAAAAACCAAAAAGACTAGTGGTTAAGGGTAAAGCCCAAACAAATACGGCTGGGCCATCATTAGACTCCACCCAGTACAGTTTCTCCCGATCCATGTGCACCATCCACCCTGTGTTTGAAAACATGGGCTGTGGAAGGGAACTACCTCTGGTATTTCTCAGCTCTAGTGCTACCTGGCAAGTGACCTAGCCTCACCAAGTCCCAGCTTCCTCACCCCTAGGAGTGAGATAATTATAACAGCACTACACACAGGGTTGCTGCAAACACGGCATAGAATGACTCTGTGAAGCATTTAGCACAATGCCTGGGGCATGTGCTCAGGAAGCACCACTGTGGTGGACTGTGGCTACCATGGTAGTGTTCCCAGTGAGACATGCTCTCAGCAGGGACTGTTGAGACAAAAACAGGAATAGGGCAAGTCTCACTGATCCCTAACTATGCTTTCAACTTGATTGAGTGCATATTTTATTCATGATTTCACCCCAACTTATTCCTCAAACGATTTTAAAACATTATAATGTGATGCTCTTAAATTAGAAATAGAAAATTGAAAACCATGTTGAAGGAGGAGAGAAGAGGCATTGGAAATGACAATGGCTGAATCTCACCTTCAGTTCTGACTTTTCTAGGCATCACATTAGAAAGGAAGCTGGGTGCACTATCACATACCTTTGTGGATGTTTTGTACATATCCATTTTGTGTGAATTTAGATTAGCAAAGCTATTTTCCTTAGAATTTGCCATATAATAATTGCTAGTAACACAAAGTGTTTTTTCAAATACCTCTGCAGTGACTATTGGATTTTTGCAAAATCCAATGATCTGTAGATTCTTTGAGAGAAGGAGCTATATTTCATTCAAGTTTCTGTCTCCTAAATATGCTTAATCCTAGATGCCTTAAAGAATATTGAGCAATGAGTAGGGAGAGGGCTCAGTGAGTAAGAGTGCATGCTGTTCACACATGAAGAGGACCTGTGTTCAATCCCCAGCACCCAGGTAAAAGGCTGGGCATGGCTGCACATGTCTGTAACCCCAGCGCTGAGGGCAATGGAGACACCGATTGCTGGAGCTGCAAGGTCAACCAGCCTAACCTAAAAACAATGAGACTCATGTTCAAATAGACTGTCTCTGAGAAATAAGGCAGACAGATGAGTAATAAAGGAGGACCTCGACATCCTCTCCTGGTCTCTGCACAAGTGAGCACAGGGTGTGAGCATCTGCGCCCACACGTGCACACATCACACACACACACACACACACACCACACACACACACACACACACACACACACACACACACACACACACACACACACACACCAGAAATACTGAGCAAAGAAATAAACCTGTTTATAAACTTCTCAGCCCTCCGATTGCTAACTTGGTAGGTGTTTATGTATTATCATATGCAAACTACGAATCCAGCTCCCGCTGCTTTCTCTCAAAATCTAGGCTATTTTCTATGACTTCATTGTTCTAGTTACTTATTTTTTTGTTGAAAGCTCCTATCTTTCACGACTCTATGGATGGCATGGGCTCAGCTGGGTTGTCCTTGCTCAAAATCTTTCCCAAACTTCTAGCCATGTAGAGAGGGAGGGAGAGAGAGTTAGTTCTGTGGAGACTACTTTAGTCACATGCCTGAACCTGGGCATCAATGATGGGAGTGACTCTAGCTGGCTGGGCATCTCTCCTCCACACAGCCTGTCTAGCAGTTCAGGCTGCCATGTAGTAGCTGTGTCAGGACATTTAGATTGCCTAGCTTACTTAGTCTAGAATGGAAACTCCCAGATACCAAGACAGAAGCTTCTAAGCTGCTTCTGACCAGTCTAGAAGTCACATGGAGACATTTTTGTCATGTTTTTTAGTCAAAACCATAATTAAGAGCCTGCACAAATTCCAGCAATAGAGGAACAGGCTTTACCTTTTAATGGAGGAGGACTTATTTATTTCAAATATTTAAATTATAGTAACACACATAGTAAATTATTCTGAAGCTACAACTGCAATAAAATAATAAGACAGGCTGATATTGATGTTAAAATATGCAAAGGAATCAATAGAAAAGAATAAAGAGTCCAGAAATAGACCAACACATTTAGAGTTAGTTAATTAATCTTTGATAAAGGTACAAGTATAGTCTTTTCAGTATATGATCCTTGGCTGAATATGAAAAATTTACCCACAATAAACATTTAATTTGTGTAATACACAAAACTATTTCGAGATGGATCATGGACTTAAAAATGAAAGTTAAAATGACAAAGCTTCTAAAAGAAAACATAAGACAGTATTTCTGTGACTTCACTGAGGTAGATTTCTTAAACAAGACACAAGAACAATACCCCAAATAAAAAGTTGATGTCAGAATTTCTCCATTTGCCAAACAAAGATGCCATTAGGAAAATGTGAGGCAAAGCCAAATGCCAGGAGAAATTGTACTGCATGTCTGTATGACAAAAGACTTGCATATAAAATCTATAAAGAGCGTTGACAACTAAAAAGTAAAATGTCAAACAATCCAATTGAAAATTTCAAGCCAAAGGCATGAGCAGGCACATCACAAAAGAAGGTACACAAATGGTAGAAAGTTCTTTTCAGAGGTGCTCAACACCATCAGCGCATTTGAAAACCCTGATCAGCTATCACTGAATGTCTATTTGGATGACTGAGATGAAACCGGGTGGTGAGATCTGTCCCAACAGCAATACCTGAAGCTCCTGTTGCACTTTTGTGTGTTGCTGGAGAGACTGACAAATACTGGTAAAATGCCCAGCCACATTGGAAAACAGGCAGTCTTATAAAGCTAAATAGATAGATGATAGCTAGATAGATGATAGATAGGTAGATAAATAGATAGGTATGTCCTATGTCCTGAACTGAACGATTCAATTCCAGTCATTTCTATTTAGTTCTGCTTTCAAAATCCTGCCCCAAAGTAGGCAAGAAAACAGAAAGCATATGGCACAATAGTAGATTTAAACCCAAATCCAGCAGCCATTGTATTACATGCAAATATGTCGATGCTCCAAAGTAGAAAATCAAGGTGTGTGAGACTAGCTGTTTAAAATGCCAGCTATTTGCTGCAGATAAGAGACACATCTATAACCCAAGCTCTGGAAGATTTGAAAATGATGAGAGAATAACCTATGCAAAGTTGAGCCAGAGTAGCTACTAGGTCTATATCTTTATCAGATAATGTGAATCTTCAAGTTAGGAGGATTAATAGGGAAGACCGAACTGTTTCTGAGTGATCAAACTTTCAATTCACCAGGTAGAAAGATAGCAACTATTAATTTATGTGCACCTGCCTCAAAATATCTACAGCAACAAATGAGAGAAAAAAATAGATAAGCCGAGGTTGTAGAGGAAATTTTTAACTCATTTCTTTCAGTAACCGATAAAAATGTGTTCCAAAAAATCATTAAGAATATGAGATATTTTGAAGACATAACTGTAAATTAAGCCCAAGGGACACACAGAACACTGTGTCACCAAACCAAAAAATAAATAAATACATACATACATACATACATACATACATACATACATACATACATACAGATAACTTCTCAGTGTCTATGGAACATTGGAAAAAGCAGTCATATGTGAGACCACAAAACAAGTTATAACAAATTTTAAAACTTGAAATTGTAAATACAATAAAGGAAATTGGCTAGAAATAAATTGGAAAAAAACAAAATACACTTTGCAATGTGGACTTTAAAATACAATGCCTTGAGATGAAGAGATGTCTCACTGAGTTTAAATCTCCAGATCCAACATGCATAGCTGGCGTGGACACACATGCCTATAACCCCAGCCCCACAGTCCCTCTGAGGGAAGAGGCAGAGCCCAGGCTTGTGGAAAACAGCAAGTTCAAACAAGAGCAGGAGGAAGAATTATGGAGCAGGACACCTGACGTTTGGCTCTGGCCACTACAGGCAAGCACCCCTGCCCATACACACACACACACACACACACACACACACACACACACACACAGCAAGCTAGCACATGGGGCCCTATGAGGGTACATAGATATTAATTCACACCTACACACACACACACACACACACACACACACACACACAAGCAAAAAAATACAATTTAAATACTCCATGTCATTGCTCTCCTCAGTAACAACATACAAAGGGGGGTGGGTGGAACCGGGTTGACTCCTAGGTTATCCATAACTCCCTACCCCATGGACTGATCCAGTTTGCCCACAGAGGAGGATACCCAGCTGATTGGGGATAGGGAAGAGGGAAATTGGAGAAATGGGGATATCAACTCATTATTTGCTCACTCAATGTATCTAATTATAGATAATAATAATAATTAAAAAATAATCCATGTCATGCAGAGCCCAAATGAAACCTATGAGAAAGTGACTGGAGAGAAACAGGAGACCAATCACCACAGTAAGTCAGATAACCCATGAAAGGTCAATGGAGACACACACCAACGATACCCAGAAAAACCCAAAGCAGAAGTCTAGGGACATATAAGATCTCAACAATATAGCAGACTTAAAACTCGCCCACCATGACTCAAGGAACTGAGTGGAAGAGGGGGTGGAAAGAATGTAAGAGCCATGGTGGGGGAGAATATCCAGAGACATCACCCCCTTCAGCAACAATACACAAAGGGGGAAGAAAAAAAAAACTGGCTACCTCTGGGGCAGTTCATAACCCTCCAGCCTCTGGACAGATCCAGTATGTGTGCACCGAGGAAGGACCCCCGTGGGTTAGGGACAGAGAAGAGGGAAATAGGGGCACCATCACAAGAGTTGCTCATACAAGGTAGATAATTACTTATAATAAAGATATTAATTAAAAAAGAAAAACTTTAAAAAAATTAATCCCAATAAAGTTGTAAAATATTTAATTACAAGAGAATGAAGATATGATATTAAAAGCTTGCTTATAAATCATATAAAATATGATTTTTCTCCTTTTTTCTTTCTTGTGTGTGTGTGTGTGTGTGTGTGTGTGTGTGTGTGTGATGTGCGTGTGTGGACACCCCTCCATTCCCAACTCTTTATTGCACTGATACGCAGCCTCTCTTTCACTTCAGCTCTGAGCTGCCCCATTCAGCTAGTCAAGCTAGTCAGCTTTGCCATGGGGATTCCATGTCCTGCGTGGGGGGATTACAGGCAGCTGCCACACCCACCAGACATTTACATGGCTGCCGGGCATCTCCAAACCATCATCTCCTAAGGCTCATATACTAAGCATTTTACCCATGAGCCATCTCTTTAGTCATCAGAAAGGAAATTTATAGTTTAAACACAGACAGTAGGAAATAAGATTAGGGATGTAAGTAAACTTCTACCAGGTTAGGAGAAAAAAAAAAAAACCTCAAAATGAAAAGCTGTAGAATAAGTATAAAAAAATAGTGAAAAGTAAGGTCAGAAATCAGAGAAATTGAATCAAAAATGAAATGATGAATTGAATTAATTGAATCAAAATTGAAACAAATGTGAAAAAATGAAGGAGACAAACTGAGCCAAAACTTAGTCACTTGAAGAGTTAAATTTTTGAGAAATCATTGGCCAGGCTGATTTTTTTTTTTAAAGAGAGAGAGAAAAAAGAAGGCTGGGGAGATCGTGTAATAGGTAGAGTGTTTGCTGCTCAGGTGTGAGGACCTGAGTTCAAGCCTCAAAACCTACATTACAAAGTTTGATGTGGTGGCAGGCACTTGTAAACATACTATTGAGGAGATTCACACAGAACCCCCAGGGCGTGCAAATGAGAAACATCTCAAAATCAAAACAACAACAACAAAAAAATGGTGAATGGTGTCTGAGAAACAACACATGATATGCATATATGTACATGCATTCCCATACACAACCATACATCCACATACATATAATTATGCATATATACACACAAAATGTCGGGAACAAAGAAGATGACTTCTTGATTTTTTTCCTACAAACCTTAAAGAGAGGTTAAGAGGATATCATGAATAGTTTTATGTCAATATGTTTGAAATTTTGATGAGATGAAAAAATTCCTTGGAGAAATACATCAAAAATGGCATGAGAAAAAATATTGAACATATTCTTCTAAAATTATTGAAGAACTTAAACATGTAAGAGAAAATCTTGTAAGGAAATATTTCCAAACTCAGGTAGAATGGTCCAAACTCAGGTAGAATGGTGATGTCTGCCAAACAATTTAAGAAAAACAAAAAGCAGTGAATTTTGTAAAACTGCCTCCAGAGAATAAAGATAAGGAAGCAATAACTAGCGTGTTTTATAGGGCTAGAATCATCTTAATGGGAAACTTTATAGGAACATGACAAGAAAAGCTACCTATCAGGGGTGATAGTTCATGCCTGGAACCCCAGTACTTGTGAAACAAAGGTAGATCATAGGTACTAGGGGTCATTCGTGGCTGCATAGTGAGTCTGAGGTTGTCCTGGGTAACATGAAACTTTGTCTCAAATAATCATGGGGGAGAAATAAAAAGAAATATATAAACAATCTCACTGAGAATATAGAAGTAAAGGTCTAAACAAAATCCTAGCAAATGGAATCAGCAATGTATTGAAAGATATTTCATCAGATCAAACAAGATTAACTCCAGGGACAGGATTTAAGTGAACATTGAAAATTCAATCTACTTCACGGTAATAGAACAAAAAGGAAAATGTACATGATCGTCTTAATAGATAAAAAAATAAAATTCAATGCTTTATTCCTTAGTAAACAAACAATCCAATAACAACAAACCTGTGTAGTAAAGGTAGAGAGCTGAGCAGCCTGACAGAATACATCTGCAGCAAGTCTACAGCAAATATCTTATTAATAAGGAAACTTTGAAAGCTTTCCTTTTGAGATAGACAGTGAAATATTTGAATGGTACAATGAACTGGCCAATATTATTCTTAGTGAAAATTAGCTGGAGGTACTAGGGAGACAAGAAACACAGGCACAGCAATTAGAAGGAGAGAAATAAATCTTCTACAAACTCTTGGCAAAATTGGAGCTATGAAGTAGAAATACAAAAATCAATGATATTAATATAGTGACAGGAAATAGAAATATTTTTAAATAAAATAATCAAGGGTTGGAGATGTAACTCAGGGTCATAGCATTTACCTAACATGTGCAAGGCCCTGGATTCAATCCCCAACATGGGAGATGGACAAGAAAAGAAGAGAACACATCAAAAATCTTGAAATAAATCTAGTAAAAGTAATTCATGATTATTCAGGAAGCTCTGAAATGAATTGGGAGAAATGAAAGTAGACCCATGTAAATGGCTCTACTATGTTCATGGACTGAAAGATTTAACATTATGTAAATGTCAGCTTTTTCCAAATTTACATACAGAATCAAGGAAACCTAAATCAAAACTCCCTAGGGTATGCTGTTGATATTGACAAGTTAATTTTAACAACATACTTGCAGTAAAGAGCACGCTAGGAAGAATTGCTCTAACAGAAAGCAAGACTTGCAAAATCACATTCATTATTAACAACAGGGAATTGGTGCAGAGACAATCAGGCAGACGTGCTAGCCATGGAGCCCGAAAGAACTTATAAGTAAACAGGGTTGGCTAAGATCACATTGCTCAGGAAAATATTTTTTATCAACAATTTTTTCCCATATCAGTTGAATAAACATCAATTCAGAAGACATTTAGAATACGACCTCTAGTTTACACTGTGCATAAATAAATCATCATCAGTTCGATATAAAGAAATAAAAACATGTCTCACATATGAAAGCTAAAACTGTAGGTTTCTTTGAAGAAAACAGACTATTTCATGACCTCGCAATAGAAAAAGACATCTCACTAAAATAAGACACACAGAAAGCACAAAGCACAATGGAAAAGATCAATGAAGAGAACCATGTTAAATTAAGAATTTCTGTTCACAATAAAGACACCCTAAGAAATGAAAAGACAAGCATATATGGAAAGATTTCATAGCACACAACTGTCAGAGCCTGATACAATATAAAAAGATGTCACACAAAGCAATCATAAAAGGTAGGCAATCCAATGGAAAAAAAAATTGCAAGCATGACCAGCAGACACTTCACAAAAGAGGATATCCAATCACCTAATAAATACATGCAAAAGGAGTCAGGCTCATTAGTAATCAGTGAAATGCTTTTAAAAACTGAATGCAAATTGAAGTACATTCATAGAGCACACTACCCAAAGTGGCTAAAATTAAAAGAAATGACCATAATAAGCATTGGCAATGATGTAGAGTAAGAGAACCCTTGTATAGTACTGGTGGGAGTGAAAACTGGCAGAATCTCTCTGGAGAACAGTTTGGCATATCTACTAAAGCTAATCAGACCATACATGCCCTATTACCCAGCATCTCCATAGGAACACGAAGAGACACACTCAATAATGGTCATAACAGCTGTGTTTGCAATAGCCCCAAACTGGAGGCAACCCAAATGTCTATCAGTGATAGAATGGTTAGGCAATGTGTGCTATATTTGTAGGGAAAGGATCTGATATAGTCATGAAAATAAATGAATTCCAGACACAATACATAGGCATTTTGTAAGCTTTGCAAGCATGAAGACAGAGAACATACTGTGTGACTTTGTTTTTATGATGAAAATTATAAAGGTTAAAGATACCTGATTAAATCATAAAATTACAAAATGCAAGTAAGTGATTAACTGGCTACCCATTACCTCTGGGAGAACAGACAGAAGGTTACCCACAACAGGCCTACGAGGCCTTCTGGATGATTGATCCATCTTTATTCAGATAATTATTCTTTGAATGTTTGTGGTGGCATAAGGAATTGAACCATCCATGTTTGGTGAGTGTGTGTGTGGTGTGTGCATGGCATGTATATGTGTGGTGTACTCACTTGCAGGTGTATGTGCCACATGTGCCCACTTGCACAGAGTGGAGGAGAACAGTGGGTGTTCTCTTCTATTACTCTTTCCTTATTTCTCTCAAAGATCCTGGAGCTCTTGGTTGTTTTGTTGTTGGTGGTGGTGTTTTGTCTGCTTTTTGTTGTTGTTGTCGTTGTTGTTCAGATTGACTAACCAGCAAGCTCCAGGAATTCTCCTGTTTCTGCCCCTCTCAGCAGAGGGTTACAAAATGTGTGGCTATGCCTGTCTATTTTTGTTTTGTTCTGTTGTTTCAATGTAGGGTCTCACTGTAGCCCAGACTGATAATGGAATTCTTGCTATAGCCCAGGCTGGTCTTCTACCTCAGCCTCCCCAGTCCTGGGACTAAAGGCATGTGCCACCACGCCCGGCTTCCATGCCTGGCTTTTTATGCCTGACATTTTATGAAAGTGCTGGGATTGAACTCAGGTCCCAATGATTGGGCAGCAAGGGCTCTTAAGAGTTGAGACATCTCCTGGCACATTTTTTTTTGAGACCGTGTCCCACTCCATATGTTGCTCTGCCTGGTCTCAGAGTCACCTTGTCTCAGCTGACTGAATGCTGGAGTTTTATGTATGTACCATCATATTCAGAAAGTTGATACTTTTATGTCACTTCTGATAAGCGTTACACTTGGTAATAAATATTTAGAGGGTAAAGAAGACATGGGACTAGTTCCATAGGCCCTGGAAATTCTCTTCCAGATAGACACAAGTATGTTAGTCTTCCTTAAAATGAGTGCTGCCCAAAAGAACAAAAGATAAAATTACGGATGGGTCCATCCAGGAAAATTATACCTCACCAGGCAGATTACAGCCAAACCAGCTAGGGCTGCTTTACTGATGGGCTGGTCATAGGTCAAACATGTGCACACATGCATCCAGCTACCTGTGTGAACAGTGTCTGCAAAAAAAACAAAACAGCAACAACAACCAAGCCAGAATGAGGGCTACAAAGAAGACATTCATGGTTTAAGGAAAGTGAAGTGAATGAAATTAGTGACCAATCCTACAGCTCCATCCCAGCTTTCCTAAAGGCATAGCACCTGGAGGTCCTAGAAAGCTAAGGGGGTGGTTCTGCAAGACCCTGTGGATACACTTGGAAAATAACCCCTCCTGTTTCCATGTGGGGGACAATGTTGCTAAGAGGAGGCCTCAGAAACTCTGGAAGCACCTGGACCTTAGAGAGGAGCCTGAAGCCCACACTGCTGCCCATGATGCCCCCCATCCCTTCTCTGCATGCCTCTCTCAGACATTCTTTCTGAGAACTTGAACTCTGTTTCACTAGACCCAGGGTCTAGAACTTCCCTGCCATACTATATTTGGGGCTGGACAGGATCCTGGGTGTGTCCACTTCAGTAACAGCTGAGGACAAGTTCTGTCTGGAATAGAAATGGAATTTGCTACTATAAGGTTACTTCTGGATGAGCCGTTTGCCTCTGTTTAATCTGATGGAGGCACTTGTCTCTTCCTGATGGTTAATTCTTGAGAATATGTAAGTTTTAAATAATAATGCATAGGAAGCACTTGGTCATATGTCTGGCACATGGAAAATACTCAGTAAATGCTATTGTTTTATTATTTGTTATTTTCATCATGGTTGCCATCATCTCCATCATCTTTCTACCCAGATTCTGAAAATTGATGAGCAATCTATTCCTTAGGAAACTAATAGAAAGCCCCCTTTGGAGAAGGCTCTCCCTACCTCCCTGTGGAATGTAGGAACAGAGACCAATCAGCTGGAGGCATTGAAGCCTCTGTACCCAATGGGGTTGATGCACCAACTTTCTTGAGCCCAGATTCAGAGACTTTTAACAGGCATACTTCCTGCCCTCTTGGCTGAAATTCTATTTGTTCCCAGGGAGGCAGGTTGGGTCTCAGGAAGAGAAGGGTCTTGGCCAGGCACCTTGGTGCTGGAGCAATGCAGATTGTTCTACAAGGCCATAAGGTGGAAAACACACAGGTTAGGAGCTGCCTTTCTCTACCTTAGCTATGCACCATTTCATATTTCTTCCAATGTCATTCCATCACGGTCCTTCTTAACATGGCATATTTCCTTTTTCTTTGAATATATGTGGTGAGAGCAGCAATTTGGGAGTGCATGCATTGAAGGAAATGGCCATAGTCACTCTCCACCCAAAGTGAGGAGCCAAAGCAAAGAGGCACTCGCTGGCGGGAGTACCACAGACCATGAGCAAGGAAAGGGTCCCCTAGGGAGCAGCACTGGATTGCATGGAGAGCACTTGGTTTCAACAACACTGAGAGAGGTGTTGGAAAGAGGGTGTGCTAGTTTTCCGCAAAATAGTCCCAATCCCTCCCACTTCTCTACAGATATGTCTCTCCTCTCATCAAGAAATCTATTTCCGATTCCCTCAATCCTAGGCCAATCATGTGATTTGCTTTAAGCAACAGAACACAGCAGAGGTTATGCTATATAATTTCTTTTCCCAAGCCTCCCCAAGCTTGGTCCTTGGCAAGGTCTTGCCACCAAGTCACAAAGGACATAACAAACGACCAATGGGGAAGACAGAATGATCAGGCCAGACCTAGCTACTCTAGCTCCCCAGCTGAAGTACCAGGAGCGAGCAAAACCATCAGGAGGCAGCTGTGCAAGTGACCCGGCCAGAACCAGGTGGAGAAGACCTGCAGAACCAGGCCTGACTTAGGAATGGGAAGTCCTTGCTTACTGTGGAAGGCACTAAGTGCTGGGCTAGTGTTCTGTGCAGATGACAAAAGAGAGGGTGACTCACAAGCTCTCAACTGGAGACACTGAAAGGGAACTCAGTTAGCATCTCCGGTTCCCCAGTTTCAGAACATAATGCTTATTGATCTTTCACGCTTTTGATAAAACGTCTGTTTTAAATAAACATTGTGGCCAGCATGCTGGCAAGTGGGAAGTCAGTGCCAATCGCTGAGTCTTCTCCCAGGATTGCGATCGGAGATGAGCTGAGGGAAGAGCTGCACCCTCCTTACAGCAGCATGGCTGGTGTGACGGGGAGGACCCTCTGCCTGGGGACTTTGCCATCCACTTTACTTTGTCCTTTAACACAGGACCTGGAAAGCACCTTGTATCAAAGATGAGGAAACACTGAAGCTTAGACAGCAGATGCTTTTGCTCAAGGTTAAGCCATTGGTAAGTAGCGGAGTTAGTACTTGAACCCAGGGCTGTGTGTCTCCAGAACCTTCTTGACCTCCAAGCTCTAATGTTTTTCCTGAACTGGAATGTTCCACTGCTCCTTCCAGTTACAGACAGGAGTTGGAAGCTTACAGGGGACACTTTTGGCAAATTCCCTTTTCTTGAAAGAGGCAAGTGGCCCAGGAGGCTAACACAGAAGTCAGGATGGGTATCCGCCCAGACTGAGGGGCCCTGGCATCTAAGTGCTCCAGGCTTTCTCTCCTGGAAGCAGCACGTTTGGTGTTCTGCAGTTTCCCACTCTGTGCTCTTCATTTCTAAGAATCCAGCTTCTTCTTTGAAATCCATGATTAGCCCCAGGCTACTGAGGGAAGAAGCTCTGTGGAGTTTTCTTCTGGTCCTGGAAGGGAGGAGCCTCAGTTCTGCCCCCATTTAATCTCGGAAGCCTTCCTGGGAGAGTTCAGCTTTGAGCTCTGTTTTGGAGGCTGTGAAGGAGAGGAGACAGCTGGAAGAATGCTAACTAGGACATTTTCAGTTTGACAGAGATGCTCTATGTCTCCGTGAAAACCTCAGGAAAGTGGAAAGAGTTTGTCTGTAGTGCAGCAAATTTACAATGCAAGTTAACAGTTTCAGTGGATTTCAATGGATGGGTCCAAATTAATGGAAGAACTCCTTGCAGAAATAAATGCACACTCCCATATGATCCTTTAGGGAGCTTTAGGTAGGGAGCCATGGCTGCCAGCAGATCACAAGAGCATGAATGGGGGTTGACTGAGCATATATACACACACTCAGAACAAGCCAGCACTCCTGGATTCCACTGTTGGAATGCCCACAGCAATCTTGAATTACAAAACACATGCTCATTATGTCAGTTTAGGCTTAGGGTGGTAAAAATGACCAAACTATGAAACTCAAGTGTGGCCATAGGTGACTCTTAAATGGCTGGAAAGCTTGGGCTTCCAAATGTAGTATTGTGTCCCTCCAGCTGACTCCCAACTGAGTAACAATCCATTCCCAATTTGGATTGCTCAGATTCAAGGACTCCTAACAGAGCCATATTTTCAAGGGAGAAATTTCCAAAAATATTTAATATGTCTTGGCATGTTATGTAGTGTCATCAGATTTTCTTTTATTTTCTCTTGAAAGTTCCTGCTTCCTTCTATCTCTCCCTGACTAACCCTCTTCCTCCTCCTCCTGTTCCTGTTCTTCCCCTTCTTTCTCCCTCCCCTCCTCCTCCTCTTCCTCTCAGATGACCAACTTCAGAATCCAGGATACTTGGCCCAGCCTGAGAAGACCTGGGAGAGGAAGCCAAGGCCAGTTCTACTTTTGCACATCAGAGCTGAGAGTCTCTTACTCTGTCTCTCAATCATTTTCTCCTGGTGTGGTACATGGTGTTAAATCTGCTGTCTCTTGCACTGGAGATCATGGCCTGAGACACAAGTGTTGCCCATGAGAATACAAGGAACAAGAAAGACTGGAGGATTTGTGGTTCTAAGCTCCACACTGACCTTGGCCAGAACCTGGCATGAGAATTTTTCTACTGGACTACTCTGGCTTTTGGACTCTTAGCCTTGATAAAACTGAGAAATGAATATCTATTGTTTAAAACACACAGCCTGTGGTATTTTGCTATAGTTATCAAAGCACACTAATACAAATAAGAGACTAGCTGGGGCCAGAGTTCAGATATTGCTTGTGTTACACACTATAGTAACGCCATCTTGCATCAGGCAACCAGTTATCATTTTAACTCTGATAGCCTTGAGTGGCAAGTAAAGGGAACTGAGCCATGGCAAAGGAGCATTATTTGGGGGCTAGAATTACTAACTACATCTCTCAGAGAGGGGTTGGGTCTATGAAGAAATCCTCTCATGGGACTATTCCTTGGAAGGGAAAAGTAGGTACGTACTGTTTCCCAGTTTCAAGCTGTTTGGAAGTGCATACTGCTCATCTGGGAACAGAGGACACTTAAGGGCAGCATATTTTGGGTGAAGAGCCCAAAAGGAAAGACTTAGAAGAAAGCCAAGTGTTATAAACCCCACCCTAAAGACTGCCTCAATGAGGCGATTAGTTGCTATTTTGACTAGAATGGCAGAATAGAGACCAGGAGCCATCTTGTATAGAAAGACATTTCCCGGCTTCACTATTTTTTTTTTGTTTTCTTTGCCAATTCTAGCCAAGAAAGCTAAATAATTCTTCCTTCCTCCTAAAACTCTGATAGTTCAAACCCAAGAGAGCAGTTTAAGAAGACAACTCCCACACCCCATGGACTGAGCAAGAATGCGCAGAGGCGCTGCTATGGAGGAAAGCACAGGCTGACCCAGGAACCAGGGCATGAATCACTGGCCATCCAGATCCCGGAATGAAAAGCTCTCTCTAGAATTAAATGGGACAGGGTGATAGGAAGGCTCATTACCCACCCATCATATCTACAAGGAGGGGGGACTTTAGAAAATAGTCTCAAGGGGAAGGAACCAACAGGGAAAGTCACAAAAAGGCATTTTGGGTTGAGTTTTGCTTTCCCTGAAGCCATGCTACACTGGAATCTATGATTCCTGATGAGGTGGCTGTTTGTCACTAGAAGGTTTGAGATACTGAGCAGGGGCTCTTCTACTCTGAAAGGTCTGACTAGACATCAGAAACACCAGGAAAAAACAACCCCATCAAAACTCAGTACTATGTTGCATTTACCCCAGCAGTGAATAAGAGATCCTCCTTCCCCATAGCTCATCAGCATTTGCTGTCATTGGTTTTGAAGCCCCTTTGGAAGACAGTAGAGAGACACCTCAAAAAACTAAAACTAGAACAACCTGAGATATAGCACTTCTGGATACATACCTGAAGGATTCTAAGTCACTGTATCACAGAGGTACTTGCAAAGGTCCATGTCTATTCACAATAGAGAGGAAAAATAATGAAACTCTCCTAGCTGCCTGCCCGGCAAGGATAGAGCAAGTGCGGTGAGTATACACAACGGAATTGTGTTCATCCATATAGAAGAATGAAATTATGACATTTTCAGGAAAATGGATGGAATTGGATATCATCATGTTAAGCAAAGTAAGCCTGACTCAAATATGTTTTCTCTCATATGTGGAATCTAGAATTTAAATTTGTGTGTGTATTGTGTGTGTGCATGTGTGTGTGTGCCCACGTGCACATGCGTATGACATGAAAGTAGAAAAGGGATTTAAGGGAGAAGTAAGGGAAAAGATGGAGCAATGGGACACATGTGACATAAAAACCGAGCAGGTGACTGTTTGGGAGAAGGAGAACCGCAAGAGAGGGAAGGTGGATGCAGTGCAGGAAGTGGACAAATAAGACTATAGTGACATATGCATGCAAATACCACAATGAAGCCATTACTTTGTGTGCTAATTTTTTTTAATATTTATTATCCATAATGAGTTACATTATTTAGTGGGCAAACCATGCGTTGTTATCCCGAACTCCCCACTTCCCCCCCCTCCCCATCCCTGA